>BQMF02000537.1:0-262152 GCA_027922465.2 Turritopsis dohrnii
AACGCGTGTTTTTTTTCTACACATAGTCTTACAAAAAATTTTCTTATAAAAAAATCATATACAGCTCATATCACGCATGTATAATTCTTTTGTCTTTAATAAATTAATTTCTGGTGGTTTATGATTAGACCCTTTTTACACTAACTAATAATTTTAACAACTTTATCGTTTATGCCTGTTTTCCACCAGTGAAATATAAAAAAGCACAAGCCTCAAAGAACTTTGTAGTAACTTTTCATAACTTTAAGTAAAATTGCTGCTACCGTTTTGCGCCATCTGGCTCTTGTTAAGTAATAAAACGTTTGTCGCGTCAAGAAAAGTCAGTGCTTAAGACGTAATAACTTCGAATACATTTAATTACATTCCCGAGAGCATCATAAACGTTAAGAGACTTTGAAAAATTTTGCCGGAGATCAAGCTTAAAATGGAACACCGTCAGTTTAAAAATCCATTAGAGAACACTCTTCCGTGGACGTTTCAAAATACTCCTTTTAAAATTATACAGTATGAAAATCTTTATGTTGTTTCTACCTGAACTTCATAATAAAAACTTTTACTTGGCCTTGCGAAATAATAAAAATATCTGTGTTTCCTTTTTATCGTCAGCTTGATAGTATACAAATTTTAGAATCATACAATATTTTAAATTCGACTAGTCAATTAAAAAAGTGGTCATCTATTGATTAATAAAATGAGTATAAGCTGATGAGGAAGATAAGCTGTGCTTCAAGATTCCAGAGCTTTATAAAAACAGGGTAGCTTATCTAGGAACATGAATTAAAAAATTGTATTACATTTAGAAAGACTAATAGAAACCTTACGCATTAAATCGATATAAACATACCCTATTGGTAGTCGTTCATATCTGTTTTGAAGCATCGAGAACTGCTTATTTATCAAGAATGACTACTAAGAATATTAGTTTCACGTAGATTATCACCTTGGATCATAACTGTTCTTGATTCTTTTAAGTTTTACAGCCGTACTACATCCTCTTCTATATCAATATATTCAACAAAGAAACTTTCACAGATCTACGCATGCTTCTTCGCTTCCATTTTTAAAACAACTACGGAAAACGTTAGAACGTTGCATAAGACTCGCATGAAACAACATTTCTACCTGGCATCTGCGATTTAGCCATATGTTAATTATTCCTTTCACTAGAGCTTATATTTTGCACTTTTAGAGTCTTTTCAAGCAAAGTACTTGTATACAATGAATATAGTGTGAGTTTAGACTGTTAAATCATAAAAAGAATGTAAGTTGGGAACATTAATGATTTGAGTGGCTATTTCCCATCGACAAAAATTGGTCTAGGTTTGGACAGTGAAAAAAAAAAAAAAAAAACAAGATGCCCCACCGGGCAGAAGTATTCCTGCGGATGACTGTAAGACTTTCTGGAGCCTTTTCAGAAAGAAATGAGTGTTAGTTCACGCTTTAAAACCATATGCATAATGCGGAATGATCTTTGCAGTATTTTACATTTTACCTTTTAGCTACGATAACAATTAAACTTTGTTGTTTCATATAAAACTTTGGTCTTGCATCAATTTAGAGATTTTTTTTAAAAAACTTCCATTCGAAGTTGCACTCGCTAAAGCATCTTCAAGAAGCAATTAACTAATTAAAAGATTATCGCCTTAAGAATAATCTGTGCTTTAAAAGGTGAATGTTTGTTCACGGTTTAAAACAATATGCATAATGTGGTATGATGTTCTTTGTGTTTTACAGTTTATCTTGTAGCTGTGAAAGAAGTAATATTTGTTATTTCATATAAACTGCACTGTTTTGCATCATTTAGAGATTTTTTCAAAAAGTTTTTTATTCATAGTTATATTCCCTTAAGCATCTTCAAAAAGTAATTAAGTAATGAAAACTTTGTCACATTAAGTTTTGAATGGAAAATCTGTGGCGTAAATAGTAATAACTTCGAATTCATTTAATTACATTCCCGAGAGCATCATAAAAGTTAAGAGACTTTGAAAAATTTTGCCGGAGATCAAGCTTAAAAAGGAACACCGTCAGTTTAAAAATCCATTAGAGAACACTCTTCCGTGGACGTTTCAAAATACTCCTTTTAAAACTATACAGTATGAAAATCTTTATGTTGTTTGTACCTGAACTTCATAATAGAAACTTTTACTTGGCCTTGCGAAATAATAAAAATATCTGTGTTTCCTTTTTATCGTCAGCTTGATAATATACAAATTTTAGAATCATACAATATTTTAAATTCGACTAATCAATTAAAAAAGTGGTCATCTATTGATTAATAAAATGGTTATAAGCTGATGAGGAAGATGAGCTGTGCTTCAAGATTCCAGAGCTTTATAAAAACAGGATAGCTTACCTAGGAACATGAAATAGAAAATTGTATTATATTTAGAAAAAGACTAATAGAAACCTTACGCATTTTTTTAAATCGATGTAAGCATACCGTTTTTGTAGTCATTCATATCTGATTTGAAGCATCAAAAACTGCTTATTTATCACGAATAACTACTAAGAGTATTAGTTTCACGTAGATTATCAGTTTGGATCATAAATGTTCTTGATTCTTTTAAGTTTGACAGCCGTATAACCTCTTCTATATCCATATATTCAACCAAGAAATTTTCTCAGATCTACGCATGCTTCTTCGCTTCCATTTTTAAAACAACTACGGAAAACTTAAGAACGTTGCATAAGACTCACATGAAACAACATTTCTACCTTGGCATCTGCGATTTAGCCATATGTTAATTATTCCTTTCACTGGAGCTTATATTTTACACTTTTAGAGTCTTTTCAAGCAAAGTACTTGTATACAATGAATATAGTGTGAGTTTAGACTGTTAAATCATAAAAAGAATGTAAGTTGGGAACATTAATGATTTGAGTGGCTATTTCCCATCGACAAAAATTGGTCTAGGTTTGGACAGTGAAAAAAAAAAAAAAAAACAAGATGCCCTAACGGGCGGAAGTATTCCTGCAGATGACTGGAAGACTTTGTGGAGGCTTTTCAGAAAGAAATGAATGTTAGTTCACGCTTTAAAACGATATGCATAATACAGAATGATGTTGGGGTATTTTACATTTTACCTTTTAACAACGATAACAATTAAACTTTGTTGTTTCATATAAAACTTCAGTCTTGCTTCAATTTTTAAAAAAAGATTTTAATTCGAAGTTGTATTCCCTAAAGAATCTTCAAGAAATAATTAAGTAATAAAAATTTTGTCGCGTCAAGAAAAGTCTGTGCTTAAGAAGTAATAACTTCGAATTCATTTAATTACATTCCCGAGAGCATCATAAAAGTTAAGAGACTTTGAAAAATTTTGCCGGAGATCAAGCTTAAAAAGGAACACCGTTAGTTTAAAAATCCATTAGAGAACACTCTTCCGTGGACGTTTCAAAATACTCCTTTTAAAACTATACAGTATGAAAATCTTTATGTTGTTTGTACCTGAACTTCATAATAAAAACTTTTACTTGGCCTTGCGAAATAATAAAAATATATGTGTTTCCTTTTTATCGTCAGCTTGATAGTATACAAATTTTAGAATCATACAATATTTTAAATTCAACTAGTCAATTAAAAAAGTGGTCATCTATTGATTAATAAAATGGGTATAAGCTGATTAGGAAGATGAGCTGTGCTTCAAGAAACCAGAGCTTTATAAAAACAGGATAGCTTACCTAGGAACATGAAATAGAAAATTGTATTATATTTAGAAAAAGACTAATAGAAACCTTACGCATTTTTTTAAATCGATGTAAGCATACCGTTTCTGTAGTCGTTCATATCTGATTTGAAGCATCAAAAACTGCTTATTTATCACGAATAACTACTAAGAGTATTAGTTTCACGTAGATTATCAGTTTGGATCATAAATGTTCTTGATTCTTTTAAGTTTGACAGCCGTATAACCTTTTCTATATCCATATATTCAACCAAGAAATTTTCTCAGATCTACGCGTGCTTCTTCGCTTCCATTTTTAAAACAACTACGGAAAACGTAAGAACGTTGCATAAGACTCACGTGAAACAACATTTCCACCTTGGCATTTGCGATTTAGCCATATGTCAACTATTCCTTTCAGTAGAGCTTATATTATACACCTTTAGAGTCTTTTCAAGCAAAGTACTTGCACACAATGAATGTAGTTTGAGTTAAGATATTTAAAGCATAAAAAAAATGTAAGTTTGGAACTTAGAGGATTTGACTGACTATTTCCCATCGACAAAAATCGGTCTAGGTTTGGACAGTGAAAAAAAAAAAAAAAAAAGAAAGATGCCCTACCGGGCAGAAATATTCCTGCAGATGACTGGAAGACTTTCTGGAGCCTTTTCAGAAAGAAATGAATGTTACTTCACGCTTTAAAAAGATATGCATAATGCAGAATGATGCTGCGGTATTTTACATTTTACCTTTTAACAACGATAACAATTAAACTTTGTTGTCTCATATAAAACTTCAGTCTTGCTTCAATTTAGAGATTTTTTAAAAAAGATTTTAATTCAAAGTTGTATTCCCTAAAGAATTTTCAAGAAGTTATTACGGTAGCAGCGATAGCGAATACCGTATTAAAACACCCGCGGACTCCTACTCCTCCAGACTCTACTAATAACGCAATGTAAGTTTTAATGAAGGAACGCAGCCTTCGAATTTTGGAAGCTTTTCTGTAACAAACATTTAAAAGTAGATTGCGTTTTGTTTCAAAAGTACATAATCTGATATTTTGTAGCTTAATCCATGAAAGAATGAATTCTTATCAAATAGCCCTACATAAAAATGGGACTTTTAGTTCATTACACGCTAACTGAAAATACTTGATATGTTGCTTTTCTTGACGGTAAAGCTTATCAGTTCAAAATTTCATATTACCTCAGTTGTTAGCTAACTATACACTATATGTTTCTGTATTAAGGCTTTCAAAGATCTAGTTCGAAAAGGCAGTTATTTGTTTGAATTCATTTTTGGTTTCATGAAATTATAATTAAAAACATATTTTTTTTTTTCGAAACGCGTGTTTTTTTTCTACACATAGTCTTACAAAAATTTTCTTATAAAAAAAACATATACAGCTCATATCACGAATGTATAATTCTTTTGTCTTTAATAAATTAATTTCTGTTGGTTTATGATTAGACCCTTTTTACACTAACTAATAATTTTAACAAATTTATCGTTTATGCCTGTTTTCCACCAGTGAAATATAAAAAAACACAAGCCTCAAAGAACTTTGTAGTTACTTTTCATAACTTTAAGTAAAATTGCTGCTACTGTTTTTCGCCATCTGGCTCTTGTTAAGTAATAAAAAGTTTGTCGCGTAAAGAAAAGTCTGTGCTCAAGAAGTAATAACTTCTAATTCATTTAATTACATTCCCGAGAGCATCATAAAAGTTAAGAGACTTTGAAAAATTTTGCCGGAGATCAAGCTTAAAAAGGAACACCGTCAGTTTAAAAATCCATTAGAGAACACTCTTCCGTGGACGTTTCAAAATACTCCTTTTAAAACTATACAGTATGAAAATCTTTATGTTGTTTGTACCTGAACTTCATAATAAAAACTTTTACTTGGCCATGCGAAATAATAAAAATATCTGTGTTTCCTTTTTATCGTCAGCTTGATAGTATACAAATTTTAGAATCATACAATATTTTAAATTCGACTAGTCAATTAAAAAAGTGGTCATCTATTGATTAACAAAATAGGTATAAGCTGATGAGGAAGATGAGCTGTGCTTCATGATTCCAGAGCTATATAAAAACAGGGTAGCTTATCTAGGAACATGAATTAAAAAATTGTATTATATTTAGAAAGACTAATAGAAACCTTACGCATTAAATCGATATAAACATACCATATTGGTAGTCGTTCATATCTGTTTTGAAGCATCAAGAACTGCTTATTTATCAAGAATGACTACTAAGAATATTAGTTTCACGTAGATTATCAGTTTGGATCATAAATGTTCTTGATTCTTTTAAGTTTTACAGCCGTACTACAACCTCTTCTATATCCATATATTCAACAAAGAAACTTTCACAGATCTACGCATGCTTCTTCGCTTCCAATTTTAAAACAACTACGGAAAACGTAAGAACGTTGCATAAGACTCACATGAAACAACATTTCTACCTGGCATCTGCGATTTAGCCATATGTTAGTTATTCCTTTCACTAGAGTTTATATTTTACACTTTTAGAGTCTTTTCAAGCAAAGTATTTGTATACAATGAATATAGTGTGAGTTGAGACTGTTAAATCATAAAAAGAATGTAAGTTGGGAACATTAATGATTTGAGTGGCTATTTCCCATCGACAAAAATTGGTCTAGGTTTGGACAGTGAAAAAAAAAAAACAAAAACAAAAAAAACACGAACGGTTTCAAAGTATTCCTTGCTTACGCAGGAATACAAAAACACGAACGGTTTCAAAGTATTCCTTGCTTACGCAGGAATACAAAAACACGAACGGTTTCAAAGTATTCCTTGCTTACGCAGGAATACAAAAAACACGAACGGTTTCAAAGTATTCCTTGCTTACGCAGGAATACAAAAAGAACTCCGACGCATTTATAAAGAACACGGTATCCCAGAAAGGCTTCAGAGTGATAATGGCGGTGAATTTAAGAAACATGTCTTGAATTATTGCAAACAAAGCAAAATTAAAATGATTCGTTGCCGACCATACAACCCTAAAGCGCAGGGAAAGGTTGAACGATCACATCGTGTTCTTCGCAATAAAATTCATTACGACTTGATGCAGCAGAAAAAAACAGGAGTTAACTGGGCAAAGAACATTGCTGATTATATGCAATGTGTCAATAACGAAAAACGGGAAGAACTTGGTTGGAAGTCACCGTTCGAAATTTATTATGGAAGAAAATCAAACGAGTTGTTGAAGGATGGACAGAATTATCAACCTACCATCAAAACACTTACAACAGCAATTCCTGAGCAGAAGGATTATCAAAAACAGTCAAGACGAACTGACAGCTGGAGAAAATCAGCAAAACAAGCCGATGAACGAATGGCCAAACGTATGTTGCAGAAACATGCTCGTCAAAATATATATAAAACATATAAAGTAGTCGAAAAAGTATTTGTTAGAATCGGTAAAAAGAAGGGAAAGTTTCCAAAAAGACACATTATTCTACAAGGAACAATTTGCAAATCATTCAAAGATGATATGTATCGCGTGAAGTATAAAACACATAACTCAAACTCACCTACCACCGGAAAGTTCCGCATAGAAGACATCTCCGATAGACCTTACAAAAGACCAACCAAAAGTAGCAAAGAAGTAAAAAAGAAAGCATATCAAAAGTCTCTGTACATTGTAAAAACTAGGAGTGACCGTTTGGACCAGTTTTCTAAACAAGGATTCTCTATTTCTTATGATCCACCTGGGGATGGAAATTGCCAATTTTCAGCCATAGCGAATTCATTAATGAACTTTGGATTCTACAATACCGCCCAAACACTTCACAAAACGGTTGTGGAATATTTAAGAGAGAACGAATTTGCTCATGGTATGCCCTTAGAGTTGTTTACTGCGCTTCCGTGGTCAGAATATGTCGAGCAAATGGCCAATGAAGGAACCTATGGTGACGAACTTACCCTTAGAGCAATTTCAAACATATTCAATGTTGAAATCGATCTTATATCAACGCTTGGAAATGGCGGCAGAGTTTCAATCCTCCCAGACGATTGGACACCTTTGGGTAGTATTAGTTTGAGCCATTTTGCTGAAGGTCAATCATGGAAAATCATGTACAACAAAGTATATCATTTGATGAAGAGCGTGCCGAATCCAGTAAGAATTCGCCAATTGCTGATCACACCGAGCGTGCCGAATCCAGTAAAAATTCACCAATTGCTGATCACACCGAGCGTACCGAATCCAATCAAAACTCGCCAATTGCTGATCACACCGAGCGTGTCGAATCCAATCAAAACTCAGATTTCAGATTTCCAACACATGTTTGCTGGACATTTAACAACATGATCAGTGCACTTCCCCGTTTTTCATTATTTGAAAAGAAAGGTATAGTTCATCTCCCCCGAGTTTACATAAACTACTTTAAGGGCAGAAAGTTTCGCGGGCAGAAAGTTTCGCGAGGGTGGAAAATCGCGAAATTTCGCGAATTTAACTTTCGCGAATAACAATTTTAGAACAAATTTTACTGATAAAACTTTCGCGAATCCTCCAAAAACTTTACTTTCGGAGGAAAAAACTTTCGGGAATGACAATGAATGAAGAAATTTTTTTGGAATTATTTTAAAAATTTTCAACTTTCTTGCACAAAAACTATCGAAATGTAAATAGAAATAAAGTAAAGATTGTCTTAGTTCATTTTAGAGCGTTTGTATCTCAGGACATCCCTAAAAATTAACTAAAACCACTCCGTTCTTGGATTTCTTGTTATTTGAGAATTTTTTGTTGTTGAAAAAACTTTCGCGATTTTTAGAAAAACTTGACTTTTCGCGAAAAAAACTTTCGCGAATTTCGATTTTACTTTCTTACCTGGCAGAAACTTTCGCGAAAATCGCGAAACTTTCTGCCCGCGAAACTTTCTGCCCTTAAAGTACAAGGATGGTTTACCAAAACCAAAACAAGATGGGTATATAACCGTCAGCATGCAACGGATCATACGGAACTTTGGATCAGCAAGTGGGCTAGTTTTGGATCTAAAACGTATTGTTCCATCATCAATGTGGAACACAGCTTGGTTGATCATAGCTTTAGAAGCATACGATTGGTATGTTATTAGGAACATTTTTTGGAAAAATAAAAAGAAGTAGACGCTAAGTAAAGTATTTTTGTTCATATTTGTTTAATTTTTTAACTGTTCTATGCAGAAGTCTTACTTTTTTCAACTTTTTGACAAATTGTTGTAGATAGAAATTTCTTATGATTGAGACTTTGCAAATTTTTTGACACATCTTAACTTCATTCGACATTGATACTATTGGTATTTTGAAAGCAACCTGTGTTACCATAGCAACCTGACGTCATATCACGTGACAGTCAGGATCTAATGTTTTTGGTACCCGTTGAAATTTGTTACTAGATTGCTTGAAAAAATTTCAAAGTCTCATGCAGCATATTACACAATATATGCCATGACGTGGAACAGCATAAAATTTATGTTTATATTATATATTTCACTTTTATTATTACAAAGTGGGGCAAGAAGGGATTACAAATCGGGGCAGCTTTTGGGATTACAAATCGGGGCAAGGAGAGATTATAAATCGGGGCAGGTTTGGGATTACAAAGTGGGGCAAAAAGATTACAAAGCGGGGCAGGGATTACAAAGTGGGGCAAGGAGAGATTACAAATCGGGGCAGGTTTGGGATTACAAAGTGGGGCAAAAAGATTACAAAGCGGGGCAGGGATTACAAATCGGGGCAAGGAGAGATTACAAATCGGGGCAGGTTTGGGATTACAAAGTGGGGCAAAAAGATTACAAAGCGGGGCAGGGATTACAAAGTGGGGCAAAGGGATTACAAATCGGGGCAGGGATTACAAAGTGGGGCAGGGATTACAAAGTGGTGCAGTACATCATGAAAATGTTAAAAGAACGATATGGGAATCCCTAGTTGATTGTTTCGAGTCACATGAATAATTTGTTGAAATTAGAAAAGGTAAATTCGTCGAATGTACATCAAATGAGAGCCCTATATGATCGTATTGAAAGTAACGTGAGAGCACTAAACAGTGTAGGGATTTGTTCAGACCATTTTGGACCGTTATTAATTCCTATTGTGTTAGAGAGGTTGCCAAACGTCATTCGTTTACAAATTAGCAGAAAATTAGCGAAAAATAATTGGAGTATTCAAGACTTTCTTGCCTGCATTAGTGAGGAGATTTCCGCCCGAGAAAGTTGCGAGTTTTTAAAAAAACACGACGAAGACGATAAACAATACACGGCGAACTCATTATCAACGATGAACAGTCGCAAGTTTTGTGCTTTTTAACGAAAAAATCATTACAGTGACCAGTGCGATGTTGTAACAGATTTGAGTGCTCGTATGGAAGCGTTGAAAAGAGATCGCAGATGTTACAAATGCTTAAAAGTAGGTCATGCAGTAAAAAATTGCCGCGTTTTTGTCAAATGCTACACGTGCAAGAGACAGGGAGATCACCACACCGCTCTTTGTCGAGAATCAGCACAAGATAACAAGATCGACAAATCGACTCATCTTGCAGGTGATAGTAATTCGGTATTACTTCAAACCGCCACGTGCGCAATTCTCAATGGAAATCGCTCGACATCAGTAAAAGCATTGTTTGACTCATGTTCACAACGAACGTATATTTCGGAGGCTATTGTTAAAAAATTGAATTTAACGCCCTTACGAAGTGTGAACATGGTTGTGAAAACATTCGGAAATAAGCATGGAAAAGAGATGAAAGTTTTCGAACACGAGGTCACGATTAAACCTCGTTTTAGTGAAGCAATTAAAATAAACGCCATAGCTGTACCCACGATTTGTGCACCGATAGGAGCCCAAGTAATAAAGGAAGCAATCAAGACCCACCCTTTCTTAAAGATAACACCTAGCTGATGAGGGAATGCATCCTGACACGCCCATTGGTTTGTTATTAGGAGCAGACGTGTATTGGAAAGTAGTGTCCGGTGAAATTAAAAGGGACGACCGTTCTGGTTTAATGGCAATTAATTCTATATTTGGATGGTTGTTCAATGGTCCTGTGGGACGTGGAAATCAATTCAGCGTTCATTTAGTTTCCAACGATGTCACAGTTATGAAAATCCAAAGTCACGTGACCGAAGAAAAAGTTCTGTTAAACGAGTTACATAAGTTTTGGGACTTGGATACAATTGGTATTAAAGAAAACGAGAGCAGCGTGTATGATACGTTCATGGAGAATATTACGTTTGATAAAGGACGGTACCAACTTGAGTTACCTTTTAAAGAAAATCATGCTCTGCTTCCTGATAACTATCACGTGAGTTTAAAACGCTTGAATAAGTTGAAAAGTCGGTTAAGCAACGACGTTGAGCTATTGAAAGATTATGACAATGTATTCAAAGAACAGCTGAAGCTTATTGAGGAAGTAGAAGAGCCTGGAGAAGTAGGTAATGTTACGTACCTTCCTCATAAAGAAGTAATTAAGAGAAGGTAAAACTTCTACTAAACTACGAGTAGTATTTGATGCCAGTGCGAAGTCGAGAGGAAATGTTAGTTTGAACGATGTTTTGTACAAAGGACCGTGCTTGACACCTTTGATTTATGATGTATTGTTAAGATTTAGAATTAATCCAGTAGCATTTATTGCTGATATCGAGAAGGCCTATCTGCAAATAGGTATTAAGGAGAATCACCGAGATTTTCTACGGTGTTTGTGGTACAAAAATGTATTTGCTGATGCTCCTGAAGTCGTCAAGCTCAGGTTTCGTCGAGTTATATTTGGTGCGGCTCCGTCCCAATTTTTGTTGAATGGTACAGTGAAGAAGCACTTAAATAAGTATGAGAAGATCGATCCTGCATTTGCAGAAAAAGTGCGAAAAGGTTTTTACGTGGATGATTTGTGTAGTGGAGTTAAAAATTTATCGACAGGTTATGATTTTTACAAGAAAACAAAAATACGATTTGCTGAAGCACAATTTAACGTGAGAAAATGGAACACTAACTGCAAAGAATTACAAGATTTAATTTAATAAAGCAGAAAACAAAATCGACGCTTCAAATGAGTATGAGAAAGTTTTGGGAATTACATGGAATGTAAACAAATTATACATTACATGTTAGTGAAATATTTGAGCAGGCAGTAGAAATTATACCCACGAATATAGTCCAAGAGCCAGTGACATATTTGCCTAACCCATTTGGCACAGAAGGTTTGACATCACTAATGAACACTAAGTATCAGTTAAACCATTTTAAACTTGGTCAGCTGCTGTCGCTGTGGGGGATCTGGTTCCCATGGACCCCCAAATTCCCCAAAAAATTTACATAAAGGTAACCCATTCCGTAAATGGACATAAATTGCAGGGAATAAAGTACTTGTTAAATGACTTTGAAAAATTTAATAACTTACCAAAATATCCGGGGGTTAGCTGGGTCAGCTGCCAAGCAATGACGCGGAATTTTACAGCAGCTAATCCCATCTGATAAATGGCTGAAATTCTGCTAAGAGAAAGCGTATGTGATGACGAGATAATTGGTCAAAGAACTTACCGAAAAATCCGGGAGTAACAGCTGGTCAGCTGGCTTTGATTATTTCTGTGACGTCACCTCAAAGGGTTAACACTTTTCTAACCCATAACGAAAATGGCTGAAACTTTGCATGGTGAAAGCTTATGGCATAATGTAACCATTGGACCAATAGCTTACCAAAAATTCCGGGGGTGAGTGTGGGTCAGCTGTCCTCAGTTATTCCCATATGACGTCACAGCAGATAGTGGACTCTTTTACGGGTGAAGTTGATGTACCAGAGGTAGTCCAGGAGTTCCTTCAGCTTGTAATTTCGGGGCCAGATTTTAGAAGCTGCAGTGCAGCAAAAGCGAGAAGAACAAACTCTATTGCACAAGATCTGGTCTTCGCTGCAACATCAGGAAGAAAAAAACCAAGAAAGCACCTTCAACTTGGTTTAATATTGAAAACTCTAACTGACAGCAGAAGAATTATTGAATTAATGAATCGCATGGGTCATTGTTCGAGTTACCACACTGTTGTTGAATTAGAAACTGAAATGACATTTGAAGCAAGAAAGCGAAATGTTAGTACACCGTTTGAAATGGATTTGTTGAGTACTGTTGGAACAGGAGTAGCCTGGGATAATTATGACCGATTTGTGGAAACAAGCAGCGGTAAGAATACCCTACACGACACTGTGGGTATTGCTTACCAAGTAGCTCCAGTAGAAGAAGCTGTTGACCTTCAAGTTGCTGAACAATCTAATGAAGATGAACATACAGTTGGTGGTATGAAAAAGGTTGAACAAACAGGCATGACTTTGGCAAGAAAGCGGAAAAGACGCACACTTGAGGCTTCCGGGCTGAGTATTCAACCCTATCGAAAGGAACCAAAGATGAAAGGCGCATTATTGTTACCTGAAGATGATCACAGAAAAGTACCTACGGAAAATGCTACTTCAAGAATAGATGACTCATTGTTTAAAGACAAGATGCGGATGATTGATGTGCTCACCAGTCCTGAAAAGTCAACGTCTATGTGGGTAGGATGGAACGCGCAGAAGGGTTTGCAAATTCAGCAAAGTCAACAGATCTTTTACCTGCCACAGATTAGTCAATCCCCAACCTCAAATTCAGTGGTCGTAGAGACAATGAGAAGATCGTTGAAAATTGCAGAAGAATGTCAACGTGAGTCTATAGCAGTTACATATGATTTAGCGATTGCAAAGGTCGCCCTACAAATACAGTTTGAAGAAAAGCCAGTATTTGGCAAACTGTTCATTCACTTAGGGTCATTTCACATTGAAATGGCCCTCTTTAAAGCATTTGCAAAAGTCTTAAACGAGTCTGCTGGACCACAAATATTAAACGAATGCGAAGTATTGGCTCAAGGCTCACTTTCCACTTTCGTTGGGAGTTTAATAAGCTACAAACGCGCCGAACGACTGCATGAGCTTCTACCACTTGCATCGAAAGTTTAGATTTTGAGCAGTTTATTAAAAACAGAGAAGATGGAATTGAAGTGCAAGGCAGACTTGCTGCTGAAATGGAAAGACTTACAAAAGCGCAAGGAGATAGAAGATCCCGTTTTGAAAAAGGAGAAGTGTCCAAGGAGCTTACTGAGTTTTATGATGAATATATCAAATACACTGAAGATACGAATGCTGGAAACCACGAAAAAAACAGCTCAGTTTTGGATGTATTACATTAACATTTACATTTACATGGTCCACGACTACCACGATTTTACAAGAAGTATCCGGCTGGGAGACTTTGAGATGTTTGTGGCTGCGCTACCAAAATTGACAAACTACTTTTTCGCACTTAATCATCACAACTATGCCCGGTGGATGGTCCGTTATCACGATAATCTCCTGAGACTTCCCGAAACACATCAAGCTGTTTATGAGGATTTTAAAAAAGGTTGGTTTGGCATCAAATGGACCTCAAACCCATTTTCCCGCATTCCTGTCGACTTAACATTAGAACAAACAATTAATCAAAAACATTGGTGATGAAGCAAGGAAAACGTTCATTGAAGAGTGCCTCGAGGACACCTCTAGATTTGAAGCACCTATCAAGAAATAGAACCTTCAGACATTCGGTAGGCAGAAAACGAATTAAGAAGACGGACGGAAAAGTCGTTTCAGCTTGTTTGATGAGATATCTCTTTGGGAGTATCTTGTACTTGTCCCTTGAGAAAAAGGTAGACTTGGAAGAGGTTCTGACGTATCCATTAACTTCGTTGCCGTTATCCCTTTGTCACGTGGATGGGGTGTTTCACAAGACACCGAAATCAGCGCTCTTAAAGTACCTGAAGGCGAAAATAGTTAGTCAAGGACCATCTCATGTAGATGTAACAGTAATCGATGCGATGTTTTTCTTTCATTTGCATGTAAATTTACCAGCTACGTTTGGCGGCATTGATCTGTAGCTGCTCAGAAAAATAATGGAATCTGAGGGCCAAGTTGTGCACTTTGTTTCAGATAAATGGATACAACCCTCGATAAAAGATGTTGAAAGAGCATCGAGAACAACTCAAACTGGATGTATCTCATACCAAATAAAAGGAGAAAATCAAAAGCGCCCACAGAACTGGCTAGCAGTTCTTAGAAATGCCAGCTTCAAAGAATCTCTAGTATTGTTCCTTATAGAGAGTTGGAAAGAAGATGTGTGTATTCCCATATTGGGCAACAAAGTTTTATTTGCGAATTACAATGACACATGTTACAAAGTTAGTGTTGTTAATGGATCCATTTTTCGAGAAGAGGCACTTGAACTATTTTCAACACATGAAGAAGCGCATGTTTTTCCATATCTCATTGGTACCATCCCCATCAAATGTTGTAGTAAGAATTGATGACACAGACTGTCTCATCATTGGACTTGCGTGTAAACAATACTACCACAAAGATATCAGCATCTGGATAGAAGCCGGGAAAGAGTCCGCAAATAATCTAAGATACATCAACATTAACCAGTTGTACACAGAGCTTGGAGCAAAAATTTGTGCCGCACTACCAGCTTATCATGCATTCACTGTCTCAGATTATACGGCATCGTTTTTAAGAATAGGTAAAGTCAGGCCTTTAATGGTATTGGAAAAGTCAGAAGTTTTTCAAGCAGTATTTGAACATTTGGTTGGAACCACCGTTATCGATAATGACATCATGAATGCAATGGAAAAATTTGTATGCTCAATTTACAGCATGAAGAAGTTACAAGATGTTAACCAAGCAAGGTTTGAAATGTTTTTGAAGAAGTATAAACCAGAAGCTAAAGGAGATAAAAGGATAACCACCGTTAAGAAGTTAGATGCAAGTTGTATGCCTCCTTGTCGGCGAGTTATTTACGTAGCTAATGCATGGTTATCATCTGTATCTCCGCATCCACCACTGATTACCCGATCAGAATTTGGTTGGTCTTTAAAAGAAGAGCAGTATGAAATAGTTTGGTACAGTGGAGAATGTTGTCCAAAGTCACTGGATGTTGTAATAGAGGAAGAAGGCGATGATTGTAGTGATGGTGAAGAAAATGGTACGATAATCGTTGTTTGAAATAGAACAAACTGCCAAAGTAACTCAAGTTGAGACAAGGTTTTCTATAATATGGATTACAGTTTCTCAAACTTGTAGTACTTACATCGCTGCTTTATCTATTGTCAATTCAATCAAAATGTCCTAGAACCATATTGGATTACACCTTATATTGTAAGGAGACTTTCTTTTTTGCTAGATTCAGATAACGAATAAGCTGATAGCAGTGACAGCGACAATGATAATTGGGAAAGTGATGACGAAAATGATTAACATGTCAATGCTTAACAAGATGACAACAGGTATAAAAATGTTACAAAAACAACTCTAACAGCTAAAAGGCTAAAGCTTAAAATTAAAAGTTAAGATTGTACGGATGTTTAAATTTATTCGGAAAAAGCGTAATTCTCTGCTGTGACTGAGGATTGCTTTGCTTTCATTTAGGAAATGCCGGCTCCACGGATAGAACTTAATTTCAAAGAAGAAAACAACGTTTTTGAAATTCATTTTCTTTCATTTTTGACCCTTTACTCCATCACAACGAGAAAACTGTCATACAGTAGCTTAATAAAGTTTTATGGATTTTTACAGACTTTATTTGGGCCTTTCAGGGTTTTGAATGTTTTTGCTTTGTGTATTTACCCCTACCTAATATTACTAGTTTATAGGCTTGCAATAGCATCAGCAATTACTGTAGACAATTAACAAACATATGTAGGAACTTTTAAGTGATGTCATATGGGAATAACTGAGGACAGCTGACCCACACTCACCCCCGGAATTTTTGGTAAGCTATTGGTCCAATGGTTACATTATACCATAAGCTTCCACCATGCAAAGTTTCAGCCATTTTCGTTATGGGTTAGAAAAGTGTTAACCCTTTGAGGTGACGTCATAGACGTCACAAATCAAAGCCAGCTGACCAGCTATTATCCTGTTACCCCTTCTGTGCCAAATGGGTTAGGCAAACATGTCACTGGCTCTTTAAAGATTTTACCATGAAAAATCCAATTATCTTCTTAATGGTTAGTTAACACATCTTTCAATAACTTTTTTATTTTATTTTTATTTAACGAATATTTACACTGGATATAACACTTCAACTATATATAAAGTTGTTATCAATGTGCGTCCAGTAAAAAATAAAAAAAAAAAAAAAAAATAAAATTTATATATACAAGTTAGTAAAAATATTTAATAACATATGATGATAAAAATAACTTATTAAGCATTAGGATGTGTAGCTATCAAAGGTTATTATCAAAGACAATATCAAAGTCAGGTGACTGTAAAACACAAGAGTCATTAAAAACAAAACTTTAAGCTGTCTCAACATGTCCGATTTGCTCTTGCTGTCATAAAGAGTGGCGAATAAAATTTTGATTTTGTCTAAGATTATTTGCTGCGTCAACAATTTTACTTCTCAACTCTGATAGACTCTGGATCTCAGTGGAGAAAAGTTTTTGTAGCAACTAAAGATTGCTCATATGATGTCAAAAAACGTTGTATACGCCCCTGTCTCACAATTTTTAACTTTGTGATGAGATTATAATTTTAGTGTGTTCAATAACACCACGACATGTTCTTAATAAACAAAAGAATAATCGCACGTGAAAACTTACTTTTGTTAACCATTAAGGAGTTAATTACCGTGACAGTTTAAAGAAATCCTTTTTACTACAAAGGTGTTGGACTAAATTATTTAAAATATAGGTTCTTAAAATCCTTGAAAGAAATGCTATCGAATGATGTAAAAATCTCTAAAATCTGATATATATGTGAAAAGTTATAGCTTGTTAAAATCTCAGACCGAAATTCTCTGGGACACACTGTACAATTTTAAAAATACTTTTAAACTACTTTAAAGAAAAAATAATTATTAATATTAAATTACGAGTCTCAAATTTATTTTTTGTCAAAAAAGAATAAATTCTCAGCCCTTTAACCCCGCCTTTAAGAAATTGACATTTTTGTCAACTCAGTTTGGAAGGTTTCTTAAATAATCCAAAACCCTCTCACTCTAAATATCTCAGACCATCACGCATGAAATTTGACCAGCAATGCATTGAGAAAGTTAACGAAATGATTACCGCCTGGGGAAACCCCTTTGATTCGAAAAAGGTTAATTCATCTTTGTTCTGGTGTCGAAGCTTCTACCGATGTTTCAACCAATTTGTTGAATGCAGAATCTATTGGCTTAAAAGAGATGAACAAGTTTTTAGAAGAGCGTTTCAAATCAAATGAAAAATCATTTTATGCCCGCCCCTATAACCAAGAACAAACTTAAGACCTTCAAAAACATGGCTGTGAAGGTAGTGGTGAGATCTAACGAAAAATCCGCTGTTGCTGCTGCGACTGTTGCTGCTGAGCGAAGTTTTTTGGTAGGCTATTGATATTGGCAAAATCACGAGAGTCACTTTCACTTGAGTTTGTTTTGGGATATTCACTTAGCCCTATCCCCTGGTCATTGGGTCAACGAGATGGAGGATTGGTTAAAACCAATAAAAGTAAAGTAATAGGTAAATCATTTTCCTACGTTTTTGAATGATATAAATTTGCCGAGATGGCTGTTTTACGAAATGAATTATTCTATGTAAAACGCTTTAAAAGTATTGATAATACATTGTATATGTCCATAAGCTGCGTTATTCAAACAACCAGCGAACCAGAATATGATTGCCTTGTTTTTGATGGAATGGTCCTCCTTCAGCAGCTGACATTAATTCAGCTATCCAGTTTCGGGGAAGTTGCGGAATACCTTTTACGGAAAATCTTGCAGCGAAGAACTGTATACTTCGTTACCGATCAGTAAAAAGATGACTCGATCAAATCGTTTGAACGTGAGAGGCGATCGTCTGAAGGAAGTATGCGCATTCGGATTGAACGACGCGAACAGAAGAGACCAAAACAGTGGGCAAGGTTCTTGAAAAATAGAGCTGATAGAATTCCTGTTTCGTGAATGGTCACATCCTACACGCTATGTCGAGATGTTTCATCCAACTACAACGCTTTATGTTAACTACAGAACAAACTTCCACAAATTAAGAGGTAAGTCGTCTGAAATATCATTTCAAATATCTTTTTCCTCCAGCAAGACAAATTTGAGCAATAACAGAGCTACCAATGATGAGATATTCCACATTTTAAGGAAAATATAGCGTCTGAATTTGAAATAATACATCTCAATCTACTGCAAGTGATGTCGATCTGGTTTATTCTGCTTCATATTAAAGCCGTGTTTATCATATATTTCCTTTTTATTTCCATACAGAGTCATTTGGGAACAAAAAATTCCATCAGCAACAACTCATTTCACAAAATAATGAAAACCTGTCCGTTCTAGAAACATTGGTTTCAAAAAATTTGAATTATGACCAATGATTGTTCTTATTACACCAGATGAGGTGCATGATACGTATGTTGAAATTGATGACAACATGTTGTTGGATACAAATATCTATAATACTTTGATTCAAAAAGCAAGATGCAAGATGTTAGTTATCTTTTGCATCTTAGATTTTTGAAAAACTTACATTTTAGCTCATTGAAGCAAATTTTCACATTATTAGTATTTGTTAAAATTTGAATACTCTCATATGAGATATTCCATCTTTGGTTGCTCCCTTTCAGATTTCAGGTTTAAAACAGAGAGCCTATTTTTCAATCATGAATCTAGTGTTTTTCATTCATTATCAAGTTTTAAACTATTAAATTAAAAAAAAAATTCCAGTTTGTTTGTAATCCTAATGTGCACTTCGACTTCAAAATAGGAATAATTATTTCATGACGAAGACAATGCTTTACTTTCATTGACTTGTATCACTAGGATTATGTTTCGTTGAGTTTCTATTGCTTAGTATTTGTTGTTCCATAACAATGTTTCGTAAACATAAAAATGGAATTTTTAATCCTATGGTTCTCCTTTTCTTGGAATTATTTTGCCAAGTAAATTCGTACCACAAAACTAAGTCGTAGACCCATTTTCAAATGTTCTTTTCACTAATTTAAAATTTGTTTCACTTTTCACGTCAAAATACAATGGAATAGTCATTCCAAATGTGCTCTTCCAAACTGATTTGAGAAATTCAACTATCCGTGGGTAACATTAGCTTACTTAGACTCACGAAATCTTTTTATTGCCTTCTCTATACAAATAATCATAGATTTGTTAATTCTGGAATAACCCTTTCCAGTGCGCTCCTTAAAGTCATTAAAATTATCTGCAGAATGATAATATACTTCTTTTCTCAATTTTTCTGGCAAAAATTCCTAAAAATGGCCATTTTATCTCCAAAAATCTTTTTTTTGGAAATTTGAAAGGACCACTTTTCGCCATTTGAAAAAAAACACCGACTTTAAATCTCTTTTCAGTATTTTATAATTCCTTTAAGTGTTTTAAATATTTCATTTCTAATATATTTATTTACTTTATGCAGTGTGTATTTATGACATAATAAGATAGTAGTTGATATTTAGTTAATAATTTCCCGTAATTTGCTTTTTATGGGAACGAAGCCAGAACAAATTTTGTTTCCTTTATAATCTTTATATTTTCATAAGACGACCTACTTATCTACTTATTAACATTTTAATCAATCAATTAAAATATCTTCATCGCCTTCTTCATCTTCGTTGATTATTAGTTCTTCTGGCGATGCTTCTACAATATCGGTTTCATCTACCACAAATGGGTTGCTTTCGGTTGTATTCATATGACTAGCTTGTTCTTTGAGCATTTCGAAACCAGCACTACAAGGTTGATCCTTCTTGAAACATGTTATTTCGCTGTCTTCACTCCTGTCTGTAGCACAGGTTACACCACAAGTAATAAAAGAATTCCTGACCATTTCTTTGGTGAGCTTTTCCCATGAATTGATGATCCATTGGACGACTTCTCTCCTCGGTGGTGCCTTCAGATTTCCACATTCCATTTCCTCCGTCAATCCGGTCGAGGCTAGCCATTCATCGTAACAGTCGGTGCAGTGTTGTTTAAACGGTTTGTTCCAGGAAACGTCTGGAGCTTGAATGTAGCGTGTACACCCTCCAGGAACCAATACTGCATCAATGTTTTTATCTTTCAAAGATTTCGAAGCTGAATCCTCTATGTGGCATGAGTAGGTATCCCATACAAGCAAACGTTTCCCAAATGAAAATGTTCCGAGAACTTTATCAATCCATTGACTCGTAAGTTCAGTATTCATCCAACCATTGACTGAGGAGGCGACGACACATTTGCCTTAAAATGCTTTGTTGAGCTTCTCGACTTCTCGCTTTGCGCCTTTGAAAACTATGAAAGGCTTTAGCTTTTCACCGTTAGCTTTTGCAGTTAGGCAAACTGAAACCCAAGATTTTTCATGGCCAGTTGATTTAGGGGTCACGGTCGTGGAACCTGTGGGCTGGATCGTTGTCGAGGATACCATGTCTAGCCAGACTGGAGTTTCGTCCATAGCATAGATATTGTTCATTGAATAATTGTGTTGCAGGCGCAATCTTCGTATTCTTAAGACATATGCAACAAGCTTGGAGATCACCATATCAGGATCCTTTTGGGATACCGATGTTTTTCTGCGTAATGACAGTCCATTCCTTCGCATAAAGTTCCTTAACCAACCTTTGCTTGCATTGAATTCGGTGTCATCGAAATTGTCCATTTCTTTAAGGAGGATCAAAGCTTTTTTCATGATTAGAACACGTGATACTCGCAATCCGTTTGTACGGCGTTCTAGAACCCATTCTAAAACCTTTTTTCCAAGTTCTTCACTCGATGGCTTTCTACCACCTCCGGGGAGCCTCTTTTTGTCTTTACCAAATTTTTCAGTCATTTGATTTTTGAACTGAGAGTTCTTTAACCAGGGAGAAACCATTCTGCGATCCACGTTGTAATGACGTCCAGCAGCATTGATATAAAACATTTTTGCATGTTGAATGACCTTTAATTTGAACGAAGCAGTGTAATTACGAAGATTTCCACCTTTGTGAGAAACGAAGCTTTCTTCAGGTTGACTTGCCATCTTGCCTCGTGAACGAATCGCATTCCATTGATGAAATGTGATGACGTTCGAAATTTTGTTTTTAATCGTGACATTCGAATAGACGACGTTCGACAAGATGAGGTTTTGCAATGTCGTGCAATGTCATGTCTTCTTTTTTTGTTGATTTGATGCTTTTGTGTTTTTTTGTTGACATTTGATATTTCATTTGGTACGATCACGATGGCTCGGTCAACAGCATTTCCTTGCACTTGAAATGTTGTACAAAATCCAATTCACGGGGCCTCTTCGCGGCCATCATGTTGTTTACAAAGACACCTGGGCTCCCTTTATCGGCGAGTAGTTCACGTGTAAACTAGATCCAAGAGAAGAGGCGAAAACATACGATTAATATGCTCTTGGAGTTTGTAAGTTGACCGAAGGTAGAAGTATTTTAGTTGGACACGTACCAATTGAACTGTCCCAGCTGTTAAAAAACTTCTTAATGACTGGTGAACGAAGAAAAGACTTGACGGCAGAAGTCACTGGAAAACGGAAAAGAGAAATCGGACTTGTGGTTCCTGTATACAGGAATAAATATACAGCCACGACCGACGATAAACTTTTTGCCCAAGTTTTGATGGAGAAGTTGGAAGAAAAGAAAAAGATAATCCGAATAGACATCACGGAAAGCAAAATTAAGAAACTTCCTTGTTTTGTGAAAAATGTGAAAAAAGAACCTGAAGAGATAAATGATGTAGAAGAAGAAAACTAAACCACCTTGTTTTATATATTTGTTTCATTTTTCCATTGTTTTCCACATCCAAAGAGGAACTTCTATCCTAAAATTTTGCGTAGGCCACTAATTCGAATAAGCGCCCTCCT
Source organism: Turritopsis dohrnii (assembly GCA_027922465.2). Classification (NCBI taxonomy): domain Eukaryota; kingdom Metazoa; phylum Cnidaria; class Hydrozoa; order Anthoathecata; family Oceaniidae; genus Turritopsis; species Turritopsis dohrnii. Next base: position 22,550 of record BQMF02000537.1, read on the forward strand.
AATCCGTATAAGTGCCCTTCCCCAGAGGAGGGTGCTTATTCGAAGGGGGAGGGGGAGGGGGCGCTTATAAAATTATTTTCATTAGAAGGGGGCGCCTATTCGAGGGGGCGCTTATTCGGGGATTTACGGTAATAAATGTTTTAAAAATTTCGGACTTTAAATTTTCAGACTTTTTATTTTCGGACCCTAAATTTTCGGACGTTTTTTTACCCTAATTTCGGATGAATTTCGGACGTTTTCCTAAAATAGAAATTTTAAAAATTAAGACATTAAAGTGCTTTGAAACTTGTATTGTTTATTACATTGTACGTTTTACAATAGTTACAATAAATGTTTGAAAGGATCCTCATCCCCGAAATCCTTTTAGGAATCTAAAGCCTCTAATATTGAGGCCGCTTTAAAGCCATTCACAATAAGTTGCTCTGAGTTTCGCAACTTATCGTAAAGGCTGATTAACCACCGTGCGTGGATGGGCTTCATTCTGGATAACCGTGTGTCTATGTCAACTTCATAAACACCTTTTCCATCGTCGACCTGCTTTTGTATTTGGTCAGTGTACCACTTCTGAAATTTATCTTTTAGAAAACCTTTTGCCACTCCGTTAACATTAATGTTGAGAGGTTCAAACTTGTGAGTCAAATTTGGTGGGACATGCACATTAACTAGATCATTCTCTCGTAAGAAATCTGTGTAACGTTCTGTAGTCTGTCCTTTTAATACATCATAAATGAGTAAATTCTTCTGATCGTTCGGTAGACCTAACTCTTCTTTCATCTTTTCCACATATGGAATTACAATTTCGCTGATATGTTGAATCGCAAGCTCTTCGTTACTCCAGTGGTTAGGAGAGTGAGTAATATGAAGTACTAAAGTACTGTTTCCAACAGTAATATAGGATAAAGGTGTCTGGTCGAAGTTTAGAACAAGTTCTTTTGGGATGTCATGCTATTTGACGAGCGCTAAGATTTTTCGCTGAAATGTCAGCAGTTCTTCTTTTAACAGACCTGGGGCTACCGGAATTTTTGATGTCGTCGCCATCCGTTTCACCATTTTCTTTTTAGAACGTTGCACTTCGTTCAAAACATTCCGGGCCCAATTATCTGTGAATTGTAAATGTCCTCCATCTTCAACGAGCATTGTTCGATCATTAACAACAACAATCCCAAAACATTCGATTCAAATCAACAAGTGGAATTGTAACGGTTCTTCAAGCCAGCAAGCAAACAAAAGAGTGTGATGGAAGTATCTGTGGAAATGGAAATTGCTGCTCGAGGTTGGCATGCTTACGGAAAAACCGTTTGGCAAAGTCCGCGAAAAGGAGAAAAGCTAACAGCAGAAAAAAGAAAAAAAACAGAGATGCGTAAGATATAGATCCCTATGCTGTGGCTTGGATGCTGAAAAGAAAAAGTAAATTAACACCAGATATTGTAGGCCACGTACCACGAGAGATTTTGCGATTCATTTGGTATTTTTTCACGCATGGTGGGAAAATGGAAGCAACTGTGTTGTCTGTGCGACCATTACGATCGCCGATACCAAGCGGTGGATTAGAAATTATGCTTATGGCAAAGCTCACAATTAATGACAAAGACACAAAGATTCTGAAATATTTGCAGCAGCTAATCGAAGAAAACTATGAACCAGAAACTGACTTTAATGAGACTGATGCTGAAACACCAGATCTATTGCTTGAAACTGGCGAAATTGAAGAAGAGGAGCATGAAGTCGATGATGTCATTTTCATTGAAGACGAGGAAGACGATGAAGACGAGGAAGAGGAATAATTTTGCATACTGTACATTTAGATTTTATTTGACAAACCTGCTGAATAAATTTTGTTGGTAAAAATAAATGTGTTTAGAAAGGTTTGGTAAAAATCAGTGTTTGAAAAAATTCGGACGTTATTAAATTCGGACCTTTCAAAAGTCCGAAAATAAAAACGACCGAAATTTTTAAGATTTCCATGGAATGGATAATCTTATTCATTTCGGCGGCGTATCTATTTCTCTATCTATCTATCTGGGTAATGCTCTAGCCTGTGATTTTCATATCTCCGCTGTGATATGTAAAATGTTGACAGGCTAAAGCTGAACCGAAAGCATGTAAAAACAATATGGTGACGCGTGGAAGGTCGTGCTTGTGTTTTGTGCTTGGTACTTTTATCTGGAAATGTTGGAAAAGTTTACGTACAGATCGTTTCATAATTAAAGAACTGCGTGTGACTTGTAAAGAGACAGGACTATCGTTTGTATAACAAAATATACGTGATTTACAGTCGAATTTTGAGAATTTTATATATATACAGTTGTTGATAATAACAAAAGAAGGAATATCATAACATTGATATAACACTGTTGAAGACTCATTTATCTGATGTATTTAATCGATGGTTATGAAATGTATACATTGACATATGAAACAAATAAATTGAGAAGACAAGATATTGAATGAAGATATCATGGATTAAGATATTTTCACAAGAGAATTCCCAGTCTTCTTACATGCTGCATGTATTGCTTGGCTGACAACAAAATATCTGTCAAAAGCCTCCAATACTGATTTTAATTATGTTGTGCAGTCTTTGAAAAAAGAAGCGATGTAATCTTGAAGAGAGTTTGTGTCAGTATGATCCAGACATTATTTAAACAGTAAATTGATACACTTTGAAGCAGTTACGAGATGTCGATTGGTTTACAGTCTACAAAACAATAAACATTAACGAGACCATACCAAATTCATGAGATTATTTTTAATAACTATACCGTAATGCTTCGATTAGACGCTCGGGGCGTTTATTAAATTTTTTGAATTTTTAGGAGGCGTCTATTCGAGGGGGCGTTTAAAAGAAGGGCGCGTTAATCGAAGCATTACAGTATGCACTGGTAATAGAAAATAAAATTAAGTGACGTCTTTGCCCATGGCTGAATAAGTCATTTAAAAGCAAAATGAACAATGACGATGCAGTACATTAAGGAAAGTCAACAAGAGTAAAGGTCACACCTATCCTGCCTTATTCTGTTTCTTGCAAACAAAGCAAACCTCTGTGGCTGTGTGAAAACTTCCACAGAAGAACATAATGATCAAAAAGTTATTACGTAATTGCCCAGTGAGAGAGAGAGAGAGAGAGAGAGAGAGAGAGAGAGAGAGAGAAAGCAGCATGCATACATAATGAAGTGTATAATCCCTTAGAAAAAAGTTTATTTTTGACAATGAAAAGTAATCACAATAACATCTTTTATCAAATTAAAATTACAAGCATGTCATGCTTAAGTTACGGAAATCTTTTAACAACTTAGTTGTTTCTTGTTACGGTAGCAGCGAAGCGAATACCGTATTAAAACACCCTTGGACTACTCCTCCTCCTCCTCCTCCTCCTCCTACTGCCGGCCGAAACGACAGTTTAGCCTGTGCAGCCTACCAATGTCGCTTCCGAAACTGCGTAAATTGCAACTAAAGAACGGAGGCTAATAATTTTCAAAACATTATCAAAACATATCAAAACATTCTTTACATATAAGTTATTTTAGTATTTTACCATAGATTCGCCATTAAATAAACATTTTCCTATTAAAAACACGGTGGGGAACTTTAGTAGTTGCACCTAATTTGAAACACGGTTAAAATAAACTTAAGCTTTTTGTTTTTGGTAACGTCTTGTGCTTCGAAGTTCGAAGCTCTTTTCTTCTTGCAGTTACAAAGATTCATCGAAATTCATCGAACTTAAACTTTTTAAAAGCGTTTTACATTTTTTTATTTTTTATACGTGTGTATTTTGTTTGCTTGTCTACAAAAATGTTTTGGATTAAAGTTTTACTTTAAGAAACGGTTTTACTTTGTTTCTTATGTTTTTAGAAGACGTTTGCTTTTTTTTTCCTTTTCGGTCTTACATAGCTTTCTTTTTTATAAAAAAAACTCTGATATAAAAAAAAAACATAGTTTCATGCATTGTGCATATTTCTTTTGTTTGTATCAAATAGTTTTCTGGTGGTTTTAGTTATGCCCTGTTTACACTTTTTCAAATGAAAATTGCCATTAATTTAACCCTAGGAGATAAACAAAAGTCGACACAGCTTCATGGGGCTTTCAGACTAATTAATTTAGAATCTATTTCGTTTTGTACATTGCGAGTTGAAATGCTGCTACCGTTTTGTGCCATATGGCTCTTGTTTGTATTTAATGTATACCGTATTTCCTCGAATAGCTCCGCGGCGCTCTTTAAATTTTCGAGATTTTAGGTGCGACGCTCTTTAGAGGGCGGCGCTTATCAGGAGGGCGGCGCTCTTTTCAAGTTATTGATTCCAACTTTATAAAGGCCTGAGAAATCAAGGAAACAACCCATGAAATTGAAAACTATACTTTTGATTTTTAGACATATTTTCTTCTTATTAAAAGAATACTTATAATATTTCAATATCTTCGTCACTAGCGCTCTCAAGATCATCATCGATCAAGTGAAAGGGCTGGCAGACGTCTTCCACGTCTGATTCTGAAATCTCAAAAGGGTTGAGCGACGATGCCTCTTCTTCAACTAGTTGCAAAGACTCCTGAAGTCTCGCTGCTCCATCTGGACATGCTCCTTGTTCCTTAAAACAGTGTAGAAGTTTTAGTTGGACATATGCCGATCGAACTATCAAAACTCATTAATCAATTTCTTCAAGCCGATGATTCAAATTCAATGACAACAAGTGTTACTGGAAAAGAGGAAGCGAGAACTGGGACGGCTAGTTTCAAATGTTTTCGTCGAACAAAAAACTTTCTAAAATTTTGTTTGAGGAGTTAACGAAGAAGGAAATAAAATATTCCTATTTAGAATTAGATGTAGAAGAATATAGTGACAAAAAAAGCATAGAATTCAAGTAAAACACATACTCGTCTGTTTTTTCATTTTTTTTCCAAAAAGCGCCGCTTTCAGAGGTGCAGCGCTCTTTAGAGGGCGGCGCTTTTAAAAATTTTGAGAGTTTAGATGCGGCGCTTATCAGAGGGCGGCGCTAGATGGAGGAAAACGGTATTTCAAAGAAAACCGAGTTTTTAGCTTTAGGATCTCCGTGGTAGAGTAAAGTCTTTAAAGCTTACCTCCCATAATAACATAAATTACTTTCAAAACCTTCTATGTAAACCAATATCTTAGAATTTAATAATAAAAACACTAACAGGTATGCCTAAAAGTCCAAATAAAACACATAAATTTTCACTCATAACAACAACATTGAGAGCAACGTCGCCATTTTGAAAACACAGATCGAAGCTTCGCGGGAAATGCTGACGTCAGAGCGATAACAAATTTGCTGACCGAATTGTCGAAAGTATAGGAAAAGATGCGAACCCCCTATCTCATTCTAGCATAAACTTCTACTCTTCTAAAAAAACTCACTATCTGTTGAAACTATCTCTGACGTCATCACTTTATTTCCGAGAAAACTCGTTTCACTGTATTTTTCAAAACTTAAAAAAAATATGGCAGCCAGTACGATTAAAAGCTGAAGTTTTGAACTTTGTTTTGCTTTTTATTTAGTTGAGATATTCTTAGTTAACAAAAAGAATATCAAATTCCGAAACTAGGGCTAATATATGTTTGATATATTTAATGTTTATTTTGTGTGGGAGGTAAGCTTTAAACTACCTCAGTTCCTCCTTCACTTCTTCCAAGTATGAGCAATTTTATGCAATGTCAACGTGAAATCGTTGCCGAATTTGGCCCAAAATTTCCATAAAAATTTGCACAAAATGCAATTGGAAGGAGCTGATTTGGTAGTCATTTTGTCAGATTTGACTAAAATGGGGGCAATTGTGACCAAATTTGGACCAAACTTTGAAAGATCTCCAATTATCATAAAAAGTTGCTCAAAGCAAATTTGCAAGATCTTGAATTTTAATTTACCAGTCATTTTTCTGATTTAAACAAATTTGGGGAAAGGTCTTCAATTTTTACCAAAGTTGCACATTAAAACCATGTTGTATATACTGTATTTTTGAGAACGCTTTATTATTGTTGATAGTAGATGAAATCGTTACTTTTCCTGATATCTTAAAGTCTCCATCCACTTTTTATTTTGTTTGAAGTTACTCTCCAAAAATTCATGGAAAAGCAAAACCTCTGTCATTGAGGAATAAAATAATTTTAGCTTAAGTTTTAATTTGCTTTATTGGCAAGCTATAGCAAAATATATTTTTGTTATGGAAAAGCCTTTAATCGTTAAAAAGGAGAACTACACAATTTTTTTGATAAGCAACCCCTTTTATAAGCAACGGTACTTGTTTTGTAAGTAAATTAAGCAACACCAGTACTGAGAGCCTAACTGGTTAAGCAATTAAAAATATTGTTATGCTTCAAATTACCCTCTATAAATAAATACATATTGTAATAACTCAGTTTCAACAGTAAATAAATAAGTAAAATACAAAAACTTTATAATCATATGTATATATAATATTGTTTACGATTTAAGAAGACATGCTGTATTTTGTTCTTATATTTTCAATAGTACTACTCTAGCATGAACTATAAAGTTGTTACTATATTAAAAACACATGTTAAAAATTCCACTTAAAACTAAATTTATCAAACTTTATCTAACTTGATAATGTAAGCCTGTGTCTTACGAAAAGCTTTGTATGTTTAAGTGGAATTTTTAACATGTGTTTTTAATATAGTAATTATTCACTGGCTGTTATTTTCCATAAAGTTGTTGTATATACATCCTTTTGATTTCATAAGTTGTTAGGAAAGTTAAGCAACTAGTTAAAGCAACTTGAGTAGGGATTTTGGCTTAAAAATTAAGCAACTTGAGTTCTGATCAAAATAAAAAAAAAAATCGTGTATTAAGCTTGGTTTCCACTATGAGTTAACTTGAGTTAACTTGAGCTCAACTCAAGTGGAAACATCTTCAGAACCAGCTCAAAAATTTTAACTCACGTTTTTTCTCAAATTAAACCATGAGTTAACTTGATCTTGGAAACAAAACTTTTCGTTTCCAAGATCAAGTTAACTCATGATTTAGAAAAACATCAAAGGATTCCGACTACTTGCAGCATGTTTCTGAAGTGTTGAAGAAAATGTTTTCAATGAATAAGTTAACATTGTAGTGAACGTAGTGGAAGATAAATATGGCGATTATTTTAGCTTAGATTGTGGAAGAACGGTTAAGTGAAAAGGTGAAGGTATATCCTTGTTTATACGACAAAACGGCTAAGGCATACAAAGAGAAAGACCTTGTACAGAACTCAGGGAAAGGAGTTGCAGAAGCTCTTGTCTTTGTTGAAGATTTTGCATTTTATTTATTGCAGTTCTTTCTCTTTCATCATGAGAGCTACTGTTGTCATTGAAATTTTGTGTTATATCGAACAGATTAAAATACCTCACGTGTTCGTAGTGGGAACTATGCATACTTAATTAGGCTTATGTTAACAAAAAATTAACTCATGGTTTAGAAAAATAAACCAGCTCAAGTTAACTCATAGTGGAAACCAAGCTTTACACATTATCTGGGTTCTGGTAGTGTTGAAAACCACAAATAGTTGGTGTAAGTATTTTTGAGAGAGTAATGTTGAGAAAAATAGAAAAAGTCTCTTAAACTGCGATTTGAAAAAGTCAAAGTTAACTTTTTGTAACAATTCGTTAGGTGACAATTATTTTGGTCTATCTCCAATTTTTTTTAAATGAGAAAATTAAGTTTTAAATTTCATAACCTCACTGAATCTTTAAGAAACCAACAAGATAAGACTGCCGTTTGAAGAAGATTTTGCGCTTGTTTTTGGAAAAAGGTTACGGAGAAAGAACAAAATAATTCTGAAAAGCTTGAAAACAATCGGGGCTTATATTTTCCAAAAATGGAGATAGAACAAAATAATTCTCACCTTATGAATTATCTTTTACATAATTGATAGAAATTTGATAGGAACGCATCTTATCAGTCAGTAAAAAGTATTTATGATGCTTTAAAATCACGTTTGTCACAAAATCATTGGTGAAAAGTAAGGAGGAAGTAGTATAATATGAAGATCTTCCCTACATAGTAAGAGTGACATCTTTAGCTTGATGTTGACCGATGTTACTGGTTGATTTAAATTAATGTTGACGTTTGTAAATCCAAAATTTTGAGCTGGTGGCTCGGTCAGCTTGATAACTAAATTACATATCATATGTACAAATGTCAATTGTTCAGAAAATTATCATGAAAGTTTTCATTTGTGAAAAATATGTTTCCAAAATGGAAATATCGCCAATATTTTGAAGTCAAGATGTATTGATAGTGGTACCATAATGGGCTTATAAAATTGTCAATGGAGCCATAAAAAATTGTAAAATCAATGTTTTTTTAATGAAAACCATTATTTCTCTTTAATTCAATCTGTATGAAATCTGATTTAGTCTACATTTTGATTTCAATCATTGCAACCAAAATTATGTTTATGCGGGATACTAATGAATGGAGAGACCAAATGCATCCACCTGTTAATTTTGTTTGCTGGTATGAATGTCTTGAATTAATTTAAGAAAATATGTTTCATCAACATCTTTTTAAATATCACTGCATCGTTTGTTTGCTACTTTTCGATTTATTGTCAGAGTCTAAAATATATTTGTATATAGTATATTTATATATAGTATATCAAAATATAGCTCCATATCAAATGAACATCCCTTGTTACCACAAATAAAAGATGGTCAATTAATAATGTTGCTGTGTAAATATTATCTTGAAGGGCGATGCCAGAAGAGAAATTGTCCAAGACTGCATTTTTGTAAAGATTTCTTGATAAGCGATAAGAAATGCAATGGAAATCATTGTAAATATGGGTTATCCCATGATCCATTAGACGAACACAATAGAGAAATTATGGCTAAGTGTGATGTTGACCATTATTCAAGTCAGCGACTGGTGGAAGCACTTCGTCAGTCATTTCCTCGTATTTGTAAATTATATTGGGAAAACAATGGACTTTGTGAAAAACAAAATTGCAATAGAATTCACATTTGCCACGACTTTAGCAACAGTCAATGTAATGATCAATACTGCTCAAAGTCACACGATATAAAAGATAATCATAATTCACATGTTTTAAAATTGTTTTCCCTTGACGAAATCAAAGGTGGGTACAGATCACATAATACATACATTTGGCCTAACATCTTGATATCAGAAAACATCCAAAACGTAGAAAGAGCATCTACATCCAGTTCAAGAAAGAAAAGATCCTCATTTCAAATGCAGAAAAGTTGGAAATCAGAAGTTAATCTTGATTCAGGTGGTAAGCTGTTAATGATGTTATTGGTTTCTTTTTTCCTTTAAAAAAGTCTGCTAAATTTCTTGCCTCATATGCTCCCATTCTTTGTATACCCTACATAATCTTAACATAAATATTGTATATTGTTTACTTGAAAACATCATCTGACCCTTAACACTAAAAAAAAATTACTTATTCCATTACATAACTTCAATATCCAATCTATAAACCATTGTAACTTCAATTTTGAAAATAGCTAAAAGGAAAAGAGATGGTTGCTTTCTTTCTGTAAGTGCCTTTTTTTTAACCTCCAGGACCAACGGAACAAGATGTCATATATGATATGTTAAAACAAGAAAATACCAGATTACCTATCGAATTACTAAAACTTACTTTGATGATGACCAAAAAGCTGACACTAAAAAGGATTTTTTCAAACAAGTAGAAAAGAAATTGTGGAAATGATTGGTCTTCTTGATTGGGAAAAAGTATTTTAGAAGCTCTACTATTGTTGACTTGCAAAAATTTGAGATTTCATGGGTCTGATATTTAAAAGAAAATAGACTACACATCAAATTACCTACATTTGTGTACTTAATGAAAATTTTTGTCTTCGAATTTATGCTGTGAGTCTTGATGATTTTTGGGATTTGATATTCACCAAATTTGTGGAATTTGCAAAATTATACCCATGCAAAAAAATAAATCCATTCCTTAAAATGTTTGTGTTTCTTTCAGATTATGTATTTTGAGACAATGTTATACATAGAGATGTTTTTTAGACAATTTTAATCCTTGGAAAGATGAAGCCATTTGTCTCATGTATCTTGCTGCAGAATGTGAAGATTCCAGTTTGTGTCATTTGATACATCCACCAGGAAAACGTCCTTTTCTGTGGCAAAGTAAAAAAGCAAATGGTTATGGTTGGGATACTTTTCCCTATGAAATGAATGAGAAAATGGAGGAAGAGTTTTGTGATCCTTATAGATTTTCTTGGAGCAGGTATTTTGGTTGTTTTTTTCCACTGATCCTTGTTAAGAGGATTTTTTGTTAAGCAGGTCCTTTGGTCCTTATAGCATTATTTCATGACAATAATGTTTATTCAATAAATCTATCCAAACAACTTAATCAATTCAAAATAATTTTGAGAACTGTATTATTTCGTTCTTGTTGTTTTAAGTTTTTTGTTTACTTTCTTATTATTTAGTTTCTTTTCCTATAGTGATCTTCTCGTTACTTGTGAGTCATTTACCACTCTTTCTAATGTAAATTGCAATAAATACAATAACGAAAATGTTGAGATCCGTCGTCTGTCAACAAAGTCTTCAGTGAAAGGTCAAAAAGATGACTATTGTCTAACAAAATGGCAATGGTATTGGAAAGAACACACTAAATGGATTAAACATGATTTGGTATGATATTTGTGTTTTTGTGATTTATCTATGAAGATAACTTATAAAATTGTCAGAACTTCACAAAAATGATAAAGTTCTTTATTATGGTTCTTGTTTTAATATTTAGACTGAAGAAATAGAGCTGGCATTTCTCAATGGTGAGTCATCATTTAAATTCAAGACTTTTGAATTCATTTACATTCTATCATTTGATACTATGGAGGAACAGAATCAAAATCCAAAATACCTAACAAAGCGAGCTGTTCGTAGAAGACCTGTTTTTAAAGTGAAAGAACATATGAAAAGGTAACTTTTATTATCAATGAAGTTATTTCGTGTTAAAAATAGTAAAGACTGATGCTTGGAAAAACAACCCCAATAAACAGCATCAGCAAACATATAGGTTGAGTAATTGAAGTAAATGTTAGAGCTGAATTTTTTGCAATGATTGAATGCCAAAGTAATGGATAAGAGGAAATATTTAGAATTTTGGAAATACTGATGTAAACTTTCGTGATATGTTGGAATTTAATGTTGGTTTTATGTTGATATAGTTATCTTTGAAGGATTTTCTGATATCAGTTTGCAGCTGGTAGAGAGGTTTTGTTTGTTTTTATCAATCTTTTCCATATTAGAGAAAGGGATATCAGATCTTGTGTGTTACTTTCAAAGTTCATCAGTGATGCCAGTGAAGATTCTAATGCTGATACATCAAATATGGGAAGTGCAAAGCTTAGTAAGGGATTCAAAAACACCTTATTACGCCGGTACCATATTTCCTTTAATTAGTGCCCACTCTCTTTTAAACGCCATTCTTCCAGAAATGACTTTTCTATGCCGTTCAACCTTGGTAATTATTATTATTATCATTATTATTATTATCAAGTGATATTTATGCAGGTACAATAGTATATATGTGACTGTCCAGGGGATTTTGATAACAAATGATAAAACGTTTTATAACTGTAATTTGTTATTAAAACACTTTCATCTTTTACTTCATAATTCTTTATATATCGTATACATTTTTTTTGTTCCTTTGTGTATCTAATTTTTAGAATCATTCAAGTATAAAATAATAATAAAAGTGCGTGTTCCTGTTTGTAAAAGTTCCTTTTTATTTAAAAGGAACATTTCACGAGGCTCACTTGAGACTCTTTACATTATTGATGTGTTAATAATTCCCTTAATGACAAAACGGTCGTTGGAAGACCGACAATTTATATGGTAAAAGGTCTTTCTTGTTCTGTTAACTATTAAGATCTCGTTTAAAGAAACGGACGACTCTGTTCCTTCACAGATTGGCCAATATGTTCCCTTTAAATAGTTCTTTATAAAGTAAAAGAGATTGTTCAAAATACAGAACCTAAATGAAGAGGTAAAAACTTTGTTTTGCAGACCTGCCTAATGCAGTCCGTTACGGCCCGCACGATTGTCATTAGGAATCTTAGATGTGATTGGCTGGTATATTTTAATGTAGTGTCACTGAATTATCAGATAAAAAGAGGATCGTGTTAGTCACAAATATCAGTAATCGACTGACATGTCGCAGAGACGAATTTTATCGAAGAAAAAGTGGCAAAAGGCTGTGGGAAGTAATAAAAAGCCGAGAAGATTGGTTTTAAGACCGAACGCTGATAGTGTTTATGTTTGTCCTGTGAAAGTGTGTGAAAGTGAACATTTTAAGACACAGAGAGGTTGCAGAAAGCACGTTTTCACAAAACATGGTTGGTTTTACTTTTTCGACGAGAAACCAGATGTTAATACGATATTTCCTGAATTAGCAACTCGCTTGTCAACAGAAGGGAAGAAAAAGAGGTGTTGCACTGCTTCGATGCCGATGTTTCTAAAGACCTGTACTGTTGGACGGTTATTTAGCAGATGGCTGCAAAGCCCAGGTGAAGGCGCCAAATGTCATTCTCAAGCAGAACAATTAACAGCAAAAGTCTTAAAGTATGCGAAATATTGTTGTGACAATGTCTCGACCGCCTGGGACGTACCGGAATGTGTGATAGACTATTGCGTTGGATGCGTTACTTTGCTCTCGGATTTCGTTGACTACTTGCAGAACACATGGAACGTTGGCCGTTCCGGAATTATCAGCTACATGCACGCAATATCTCACATGCTGGATTACAGAAGAAGCAATGGCATTAATGCTGAAAATATACCCGTATTCATTGCCGCAGAGATCTTCTTGGATAGGGTAAAGAAATGCTTAGCAAAGAAAATGAGAATAGAATGGAATACAGTGTTGAGTATGGAATATCTTACGAGTATCAACTGTTGGGCGACCCTAGAAGATATGCAAAACGTCATTCCATTTCATGCCGGAAAGTTTTCGCAGATCATTTTTAATGCTAGTCACGGAACAGCAATTATTCCTGCACACGATTTATCGTTTTGTACTTCCTTTGTGGTTGCCGTGCTTTTCTTAATGGTAAAGGCGAGTCGTCCTATGACCTATCAGTACTTAACAGTGGCAATGGTACGTGAACTGGGATGCGAAGGTGGCATTATTGACCAGACCAGATTTAAGACAAATTACAAGTACGGATTTGACACTCTCATAATAACAAAACGGGTCGTTGACATTCTAAATGGATACACAGCTTGTATAAGGACTCGATTAAATCCAGTTTGCGACTATTTGCTAATAACAAAGAATGGTACGCAATTGAAACAATTAACTGACGTATTTGGCAGAATTGTATACCAGGCCATAGGAAAGCACATTAATCCAACCCGATACAGGCAGATTATCGAAACAGAAGGTTTATCCAAACTTACCGAAAGTGAACAAGCGGCTCTATCTCGCGATCAAAAACATACGTCGCACGTAGCTCGAATACACTATCAAAAGCTTCAATCAGCCGAAGTTGCACGTCAAGGACAACAGTGTATGGAAAAATTGCTGGGGTTACCAAACGACGGTTTGAACGAACATTTGACAGTATCGACAATCAACGAATCGCACAATAGAGTTGACGATCAAAGCATTGAATTTCAAAGTTTGGCCGTACATTCTCGTGATGATGTTACAACGAGAAAGCAGAAACCAACAGAAGGACGCATTGAAACCGTTTCAAAACGACAGAGCAAGGTTTCGTTTTCGTCTAAAGAAGATTCGTTTCTATCGTACGGCATCAAGAAACACGGAATTGGTAAATGGACGGCAATATTGCGAGATCCAGAGTACAGCTTTCATTCTTCACGGAAGCCGAGTACCTTGATGATTAGAGCTAAGACGATAAAGTTGATTTGATTTTCATTGTTGGCATTTATTGATTTATTAACCATGTAAGAAATTGAAGCAAGAGGTTTTTGGTCCTTTTCGTTTCTGCTAGAGGTAACATGTTCTTCAAATTCAAGAGGTGTACGTACACCAAAGACCTGCAAATAACATCAAAACACAGCTTAAACGAGCACGAGAAGGATGTTTTAAAAGACATGATAAAGACACACGAACTAAAGCCTGGCATCACGTTTAGATTTACCGAATTGGAAAATTGTAATGGTATAATGGCGAAACTGTCAATGCTAAGAAAGCAAAACTGTCTTAAGCTGTTTTTACATAGAGACACAACATTTATGATTGTCATTAGATCAAGGCAAAACAGTTGTAGAAAATTATTTGGAAACAAATACAAAGATAGTACGTAAACAAGGACTAATTAAAATCCCCACTGCCCCACCTTCCATCTCCAATAATATTGTCTTTTACTCTCAAGCTTGTCATTCTTCCTTTGTGAGAAAGACTCTATTGGCTTTCAAATCATTTGATTTTACTTACATGTAGTTACACCTTGTTACATCTAGTTACATGTTGTTACAGTTCCAGAGAAAGGAAAGTTCAATCTACGTCACTTCTTTTACTGACGTCATTTAACTCCAGAATCAGCTGATATTAGTTACAAGCAGTTACACCTTGTTACATTTAGTTACATCTTGTTACAGTTCTACAGAATGGAAAAGTTCAATCTACGTCACTTCTTCTACTGACGTCATTTGACTCCAGAATCAGCTGATATTAGTTACAGGCAGTTACACCTTGTTACATCTAGTTACATCTTGTTACAGTTCTACAGAATGGAAAAGTTCAATCTACGTCACCTCTGCTAACGTCACTCAATAATCACCTGATAATAGATACACGTAGTTACACCTTGTTACATCTAGTTACATCTTGTTACATGCTTTTGACCAATAAAGCATAGAATGGCGTCATTCCCAGCTATGTCGTCATTTGCGAGATCTCAGCTGACCTTTGCATCAGCTGACAATCCGGTGTTGCAATGACGTCAAAGTGAAAGGGCGCAGGGTGTCACCTTTCTCCCTCAGAACTTGTAACAAGGTGTAACAACATGTAACAACATGTAACAACATGTAACAACGTGTAACTAGAAACAGCTGACAATCCGATGTTGCAATGACGTCAAAGAAAGTGACGTAATGCGTCACTTTTCTCTCTCAGAACTTGTAACAAGGTGTAACAACATGTAACAACATGTAACAACGTGTAACTAGAAACAGCTGACAATCCGATGTTGCAATGACGTCAAAGAAAGTGACGTAATGCGTCACGTTTCTCTCTCAGAACTTGTAACAAGGTGTAACAACATGTAACAACATGTAACAACGTGTAACTAGAAACAGCTGACAATCCGATGTTGCAATGACGTCAAAGAAAGTGACGTAATGCGTCACTTTTCTCTCTCAGAACTTGTAACAAGGTGTAACAACATGTAACAACATGTAACTAGAAGCAGCTGACAATCCGATGTTGCAATGACGTCAAAGAAAGTGACGTAATGCGTCACTTTTCTCTCTCAGAACTTGTAACAAGGTGTAACAACATGTAACAACGTGTAACTAGAAGCAACATGTAAGTGAAATCAGCTGATATTTCAAGTGATGTCTATAGCAACGGGAATTTTTCCAAATGTAAGGGCGTGTAGACATAACTGTCGAATAGGTGGGGCTGTTTTTAATGAAATTAAAACATAACACTGAACGTTTTTGTTTACTCTTCACCACTACTGATTACAATAGTGTCTGTTACATTATTCACAGATGCGAAGCGCTGTAGAGTTTCGGTGCTCGGCTTGACGTCTTCACACATCTCGTTTTGTTTCGATCGCTTCGGTGACAAATCGTTACCGTCACCACACAACTTACGTTTGATTACCTCTACGACTTCAATCGCTCCTTCATCCGACGACAAAACTTCTGTAGTCCCGAAACATGCCTGATATGCGCGCAACAATTCAGGTTGTATTTCGCACTCCTCGTCACTGCTGATGACAATAGCTTCAGCTGGTTTGCTACGAGCGACGAAACGTTCAAAAACGGGTTTCGTCTCCATCTCTTCTCCACTATCGTTTTTCCTTTCACCGACATCGTCATCGTTTTTGCCACAGTTGTCGCCATCAGACGTACTTGCGTCAACCGTATCGATAAAAGACTCTCTAAACTGGGCCATTGGGAACCAGCTTCGTTCCATGGCATTCAGGCACAACCATGCGTCGTAAACTGAATCAGCCCCCACCCATCCCGAGCGATGTCGCATGAGAAATGCTTTTCTCGTGGCTGCGCTGATCGGTACGTCGCAAAGGTTTCTCTTCACCAGATCGTATACTTTTTGTTGGTATTGCTCATCTGGAACGACCGACTCGCAGTCGAAATCCGGCGTTGTAAACGTTAGCTCCTCGTATAGAATACCTTCGGTTCTATCTGCTTCAAGTACGGCATGGTCGACGGCTGACTGAGGCACAGTAGCATCGGCTAGTTCTTCGTCAGACTCAAACCGACTGATTTGCGAGAAGCTGATTGAGCTATTGTCATCAAATAATAATTGACGGCAGTTGTAATCAAAGTCGTTGTATACGGAACCTTCGCCATTTGCAGAAGTGGGACAGCCATTTTCAAATATCGACTTACGGCGTATTTGGTGGGACACATAATGGAAGACGTCCATGCAGTGTGTTCGTAACCAGGCTAGTAAAATGATGAGAGAAATTCAGTTGTTAACATACACATATCAATGTTTGATTAAGAACTAAAAGTTGGCATTACCACTTATTGTAGCATTTTTCTTCGGCAGAGGTTTTGTGGTAAATACGCACAACCGATTTCTAATCGCCTGGCCATCTCTTCCATCTCCAAAGTCAGGGTACTCGTTTGTGGTAATGAAAAAGCCACTGTTGTATTTGAATTGGAACGAGTCTTTGTGTTTCCTCGACACTGCCATTAACCCACCTGCAAATAAAACTCAACAGTGATAAATTAACGCAAAGATGGTACCATTAACAAAAATGCAGGTATAAGTAAACGGTTAACCTTGTAGTACTCTTTTGGCATCTTCGCAGCTGAGAGAATCGCTGGTCCACTCGTCCATTAACACGATCTGTGTGTTCTCGTTGATGTTAGCAGCAGAGAAGCGTCCATAGGCTACAACGGTAGCGATATACTTTGACGGTATAATTCCTTAACGCGAAAGTCACAAAATTAAGTGCAACTCATAAACTAGATGTTGAAGCAAGAGACAGACTGCCGTACCTTGAAAGGGGAGAAAACCAGCTTGTCTTTCCACTGTCGGATGGACCTACCAGCATCAGCTTCGATTCTTTTACAGGAAATTGTTGATGGCACAACAACTGGTAATACTTCTTATAGAACATTATGCGAATCTTTTCATCAGGAAAACTATTTTCAACTCCTACAACCAATGTGACAAAGTTAATTCCAAATGTCAACACTTACTCAAAGAAAAACATGGTACACTAACCTTCCACAAAATGTTTCGGATAGGGAACGTTGCCGGTATATTTGTATTTCACAAAAGCCCGTGGTGATCCTGCCATTTTCGGATGTCGTTGAAACCCCTTTCACTTGATATTGAAAAAGTACCCGTCCAGAACTTCAATGAAATTGTAGTCAATGACCATTGGCGTAATGGCTCGGCAAGCTGGCTCTGACAGAAGACCAGTAACTTGGTTGATGTATGGAGCAACTACATCAGCAAATACAACATCTCCCAGCAGACTTAGCAAAAACTCTTTCACTGGGCTACAGTAGATGAATGTTTTTGTTGCTTCAGGTGGTTTTTTGTAGATGCCACCATTACATATGTTGTACCCTTTCTCCGACATCACACGCCGAATCACGTCAATGGCCTGACCGATTTTTGATCGAGGCCGATCGGGTATCGACAATTCACCAGCGCCTGTAAATAAAATCACATGTGCAATTTTATCATTTCACTATTTTCCAGTAAGAACTAATGGTAAAGTTACGACATACCGTGAGACTTTTCATTGATGACCTGCAACGAGATACCGGTAAATTTGATTTTTTCGACGGCGTTAAGAACAATTTCACGTACGCAGTCATCAAGCGTGGACAGCAAATATAATTGCACTGGTTTGACTGTATCTTCTTCCACAGCCACGAAATTCATTTCGTAACCCTCCTCTTGAGCGACACTCCTGACTAGACGCGTTTTACTGAGAACAAGTGCTTGCAGAGCCTCCTGACACTTGTGGTCTTTCAATGTGATGTACAGGCTACTTGCATATGCATCTTCAGCTGATTGATTACTTTCACCTATATGGATATAAACAAAGTGGAAAAGCAATTTGACTTCTTGAAAGGGACATTTACGAAATGACTGTTTAATATTTCTCAACGTAACAAACCTCTTCCTCTCACAATCTTGCAAGAACAGACATCTAAGCCAGCTGTCAAAAGCTTTTGAACTATCCTATCTTCGACCACAGTACCACTGATTTCTGGCCAGTCAAATACGATCCAGAAAGAAAACCCAGGATCGGAAGATCGATTTGCTGCATCACTATTCCGATTTTCCAGCGCGGTAACACAACTAAAAAACGCTACAACCTGCGGTATCGATTTTAAAATCTTTTGCAGTTGTTCTCGCTTTCCCCACAATCTATGAAAAGCATCTTCGCACTTCCAAAGTGTTCGAACAGCGACAACGCGGTATTTTAAAGCGAATGGAGACACAATAAAACTACGTAACGCCCTTTTTAAAGGCTCTTCTCGCAAAGAAAGATTACCTTTAAAACTAGCAGTATCCATTTTTGTTCCTTCTTTTAGATGTTTTATGAACAGTGACAGGAACACATTTTTTCTTACACGGTTATATATTGTTTCGGTTTTTTATGAACAAAGTGCGTTCTTTTGTTTTGATTGAGCTTAATGACGTCAAGGTTTTTCTCTTAGGTGAACGGTTATACAAAGTGGGTACTATTTTAAATATACATTTGCAGGTAACACATGTAAGTATATTTATGAGAATGCACTGATTACACCTGGTTCTCATTCAGTTAAAGATCAAAGAAACAACAGCTGTTTCGAAAGTTTCTTCAAATAGAAACTGTCCGCTATAATTCTATTAATTCTAATTAATGCACAATGTGTTTAGTAATCTTTATGGACTTCATTTTGATAATGTTTTCAAGTTCTGGGGCGATTGGCTGTCACATGACCTAATTCGCCCAATCAACGGCAGCGGCCGTATGACTTGCCAAGGTTAAAGCTCCCGAAAACTTCAACTAAAGGCCAGTTTCCACTTCATTCACTGTGGCGGGCAACTTAATCAAAAATCAGTTTGCTCATACGTGTGACCACAGCGAACAATGTGGAAACCCGCCTTTAGTTCCGTCTTCCTAGCTAAGTAGCTGCCGAAGTAACTGCTCACAGACTATGAGCGAAAATGATTATTGCTTTCAGTATTATTGGATTTCTGCGTAAGCAAGAAATACCTTAAAACCGGCTCTGTTCTTTTTCTTCTTCTTACTGTCCAAACCTAGCGGTTTTTGAAAATCTCGTGCGAATGTTTACACGAAGCCTAAGTCACGCATTTCAGTCGAAGAAACACCAAAAGGATACCAAAGCAGCTTTAGTCAGTATAATTAAAGAAGATGCACATTTCCAAAACTGAAGATGAAGAATAAAATTTGTAGCAGTAATTTATTATTATCTTATATTATATTATTATGATTCAATGGTGATTTTTCGTTTCATTTTATAAACAGAATGAAAAGGTATGTTTTGTTTTTGAGATTAATGTCTGAGATTTTTTCTAAAAAAAGATCATTGTTTGTTTCAAATGTGGGCTTTAATGCTTTTTAAGCTCTGGATGCGTACAGCTCAGCTTAAGTTCCTTATCAGCTCCAACTGTCTGCCTACTCAGCATCACTTTTTATATCTTTAATGTTTCACTCTAGCTATGTTAAGCTTATGTGCTTGTATAATAATGCTTTGAAATGCAGTATTGTTTTTTTTGTCGGTGATCAGTAGTTTTTAGGTTATCAATGTCTCTAATTATGGACAACCTTCCTAATTTTGATATACAATTCGTAACACTTCACATCCTGTAAAAAACATTCAACTTTCAGTTTTGTATTTTTCATGATCAAAATTTTTGTTTACTTTTTGGTTTACAATTAGTCCATTCGTACAAAGGAAGATTTGATAGCAATCTTAAATGTTTGAAGTTTGTGTATGGTTTACTTACGTAATTACTTTGAAATCAGAAATGATCAATGTACACTCATTATTCTGTATACTTTATTCCAAAATAAAGTAAGTATTTTTCATTCAGATGTAAATAAATATATAGTCTGATGGTATATATAGTTTAAAGTGTTCGTAGTGTCAATAAAGTTTTTGTAGTGTCAATTATGCTTTTATGAAGCTCTGAGGAGTACGTATAATATTCTACTTTAGTGTGATAATTCTTTTCTAACTAAGAAGTTGTAAAGTAAGAAGTTTTGAGTCAAAGAGCTATGTGTTCGTATTAGGGGAAAATGTTTCAATGTTTAAGCCTTTCTAGATACAAAAGATTTTTTTATTTCTTGTTTGGGTTGTAATACTTTAATACTGTTTCCTCCTCAGCTCTAACATTAAGTAGTGGTTGTCTGCTCTGCACCACTTTTGATTGATGGTTTTCTAGCTAAGTTATACTGACAATGCCCCTATTTATGAGTGTTCTTCCTAATCACTATTGTTAATGAACAATTACGTTGTGTTCAATTTTTACGTGCTGTGTGGACCTGTGTTTGCTTGTGTTATCTGTTGTGAATTTATTCCTGCTTGTATGTGGCTTGTGTGTGGGTCGAGCGTCATATAAACTATTATGTATTTATTATTATTTTATGTTTGTTGATTTGTTTGTTGATAAATTTTGGTATAAATTTATAGAGCATATACTTTTAATGATCAAGATCTTTGATTACTTTTTGTATTTGGAACATTGGGAATTCTGTTTGTATATAATTAAGAAGATTGGAAGTACATATCAAATGTTTAAAGCATATTACATGATTTTCATACGTAATCACTGTGATATCAGAAAAGATCAATATAAACTTAATCGTATGTTATATACCCAAAATAAACAATGTTTCATGTCATTCAGATGTATATATATATAATGCAATAAAGTTTTACATAGTATCAATTACACTTTTGGCATGCCTTGTAAAGATCATTCAACCTTTTCGAATTTCTAAAAGAATTTTTATAAACTTTTCTTCTATTTTGTTAGATTAAATTAGGTCATTTTGGGTTGATTGTTATGTCATGTGTTTCTTTTATATATAATTTGTGTATTGTTTATGTAATTATATATAAGAGTACTTTTTACATTTCTCACTCTCATTCAAACATTCAAAAGAGTCAACATATAATTTCAAATCATTTATTCATGAAAATTTTCACTGGTAGCACACCTTTGGCCAGCTGTTTGAACATATTTAACTTCAAAATTTCAATGACAAAGCTCATTTTAATTTGTGTGTCACAATCCCCACCTGCTGTGTGCAGTCTACACTGAGCAGCAGTCAATGTTGTATTGTATTGTTCAATCATTCAAAATCTTTCAAGTTTCAAAAATGTTATTGTTAGTCATTTTCATACTTCAGCTGATTTTGCAGAAATCCTTCTGCCCATAAGGGCATCTTGTCTGATCTTCCTTTCAGAATTAAATCTTGTTTTGTAGGTTCTTTTTAAACTTTCTTAACTTTACGTTTACTGTGAAGCAACCTAAAAGTAAAAATTCAAGTTTCAACATTTAAACGTTTTTAGTGATAAAATGTTTTTAATGTTACTGCATAAAACCTGTTATGAAACATTTAAATGTTTTCTCTTTCGAATTTTTGAAATGTTTTTGACTTTCCTAACGCTTTTTACGGTAGCAGCGAAAGCGAATACCATATTAAAACACCCTTGGACTACTCCTCCTCCTCCTCCTCCGGCCGAAATGGCAGTTAGTCTGCGATTTAGAGTCTGCGAGTCCCCCACTAAAAACTCAATATAAATTCTAATGAACGAACGCAGACTTTTGAATTTTCGAAGGTTTCACATCACATACATTTAAAATACGTTTCTTTGATATTTTATCACTTAATTGATGAGAAAATTGATATTAATCAAAAAGTCTACAGAAAACTGGGACTTTTAGTTACTTATGGTACTGAATCAATGTACTTTAGCACTTGAAAATAGATATGTTTTTCGTGTCAGAAGCTCAGATCAGACTTTCTTATTACTTTCTACGTTTGTTAGCTATCTGTACTGTCTTTGAACATCAAGGTTTTCAAAAATCGAGTTAAAAAAAGGCAGTTATCTGTTCGAATTCATTTTTGGTTTCAAAAAATTATAATTCAAAACATACATTTTTTTCTCGAAGAAACGCGTTTTTTTTTTCTACATAAGCTCTTATAAAAAAAACGTACGTTATAAACAGCTCAAGCATGTATAATTCTTTTGTCTTCTAATAAAGTTGCTGGCGTGTTACAATTAGACCCTATTTACACGAGTTAGTAATTTTAAACATTATTATCGTTTATGACTGTTTTCCACCGGTAAGATATCTCAAGAAATAGCCGAAATTTCGAAAGTATTTCTGTCGCAAGTACTTTGGCTGCTACCGTTTTGCGCCATCTGGCTCTTGTTTCTATTGTTTTTGCAATGTTTTTAACGTTTTTTGAAAAACATTATACCATTTGTTATCAAAATCCCCTGGACAGTTACATATTTAGAAAGTAAGATATATAGATATAAGCACTCTAAGAAACTGAATTGCTGCTATCAATATCTGATCTGTATTTTTTTTCCATTTTAGATTGTAATTGCAGGTCATGACATCTAGATAGTCATGCTTGCACCTTCTTTTTTTTCCCATTCCAATTACGATTCTAGATTTTTTCTTTTAATTTTCATGACCTTTAGAATGCTAAAACGACGAATTCATAAATTATACTACAGAATAATTTCACTATTCAATCTATAGACCCATTTAGTTCAATTTTCATGATAGTTAAAAGAAAATGCTATTTTTGTTTTTAGTTTTTACATCATTTTACATTTCTTTTCTGGTAGTGCCTTCTTCGAAACCTTTTGAACCAACAGAGGAAGATGTCATAGCTGATATGTTGAAAGAAGGGAAAACCAGTCTACCTCTTGAATCACTAACTTATTTTGATGATGAAAAAAAGGCTGAAGAATGGCTTGTGAAACATCAAGATGCTTTTCGTTTGGAAATTACTGATGAAACAAAAACTGTTCACATTTGTGTTGAAGAAATAAGACCATGTCCTTATTACTGGTCTAAAAGGGGAAATAGTGGTTGTTCTGAAGTTTCCTGTGGTCTGTTTCATGTTTGCTATGATTTCCTTTTTCATGAAAGACATAACAAACGAACATGCAAGTTTAACCATGACCTACAGGATTCACACAATCAAATGGTATTATCAAATTTGCAGTTCACCAGGTTAACTGAAACACATATAATGGAGTTGTTAAAAGTTCGCTATCCATTTGTTTGTATGGATTATAATGAAGATGCGTGTTTGTTGACTGAAAAGTCATGTGCAAAACTTCATATATGTTATAACTATTTGAATGGTAATTGTAAGAAAGTGGAAAGCCTTTGCAGTTTCAAACATCAGAGTGCTTTTAACAGCCAGCAAGCTCTAGACATGATGAAGGATTATCATATTGAACCAGAAGAATTCAAATTTTGTGTGATCTTACCTGAAAGGAAACATGAAATAAACAAGATGTTTCTTTCAAATTCAGGTAAGATAACTGGTTTTATTGATTTACGCCGCAATAAATGTGATCATGCTGTGTAAATGAAGCTGATAATACTTACAATTTATTTTGCCTCTATTGTTATGTTCTGTGTATCTTGGGGAGTTTTATTTTTGTGAATCAAAGATGTTTAAGAAAATGCAAAAATTGCATTGATGGAATTACTATATTGATACTTTTCTTGAACTCTGTGTTTATTGAATTTGAAGAAAAAAAGGTTATTTAGGAAAATCTTTCTATAACTTGAATGGGCTACTTGTTATTCGTACTTTGAAATTTGGCATGTTTGGCTCTTAATAAGACAAGTGGGTTTTGAGACCTGCCTTGAAGGCCCTTAAAATTTCTGGCAGAATTGTAAATAAATCATAGAAAGGACACTAAAAAAGAAATTGTGAAAATGATCAATCTTCTTGATTGAGAAAAGGTCTTTCAGAAGTTTCTACTATTGTTGACTTGGAAAAATTTGAGATTTCATGGGTCTGATATTTAAAAGAAAATAGACTACACATCAAATTACCTACATTTGTGTACTTAATGAAAATTTTTGTCTTCGAATTTATGCTGTGAGTCTTGATGATTTTTGGGATTTGATATTCACCAAATTTGTGGAATTTGCAAAATTATACCCATGCAAAAAAATAAATCCATTCCTTAAAATGTTTGTGTTTCTTTCAGATTATGTATTTTGAGACAATGTTATACATAGAGATGTTTTTTAGACAATTTTAATCCTTGGAAAGATGAAGCCATTTGTCTCATGTATCTTGCTGCAGAATGTGAAGATTCCAGTTTGTGTCATTTGATACATCCACCAGGAAAACGTCCTTTTCTGTGGCAAAGTAAAAAAGCAAATGGTTATGGTTGGGATACTTTTCCCTATGAAATGAATGAGAAAATGGAGGAAGAGTTTTGTGATCCTTATAGATTTTCTTGGAGCAGGTATTTTGGTTGTTTTTTTCCACTGATCCTTGTTAAGAGGATTTTTTGTTAAGCAGGTCCTTTGGTCCTTATAGCATTATTTCAAAACAATAATGTTTATTCAATAAATCTATCCAAACAACTTAATCAATTCAAAATAATTTTGAGAACTGTATTATTTCGTTCTTGTTGTTTTAAGTTTTTTGTTTACTTTCTTATTGTTTAGTTTCTTTTCCTATAGTGATCTTCTCATTACTTGTGAGTCATTTACAACTCTTTCTAATGTAAATTGCAATAAATACAATAACGAAAATGTTGAGATCCGTCGTCTGTCAACAAAGTCTTCAGTGAAAGGTCAAAAAGATGACTATTGTCTAACAAAATGGCAATGGTATTGGAAAGAACACACTAAATGGATTAAACATGATTTGGTATGATATTTGTGTTTTTGTGATTTATCTATGAAGATAACTTATAAAATTGTCAGAACTTCACAAAAATGATAAAGTTCTTTATTATGGTTCTTGTTTTAATATTTAGACTGAAGAAATAGAGCTGGCATTTCTCAATGGTGAGTCATCATTTAAATTCAAGACTTTTGAATTCATTTACATTCTATCATTTGATACTATGGAGGAACAGAATCAAAATCCAAAATACCTAACAAAGCGAGCTGTTCGTAGAAGACCTGTTTTTAAAGTGAAAGAACATATGAAAAGGTAACTTTTATTATCAATGAAGTTATTTCGTGTTAAAAATAGTAAAGACTGATGCTTGGAAAAACAACCCCAATAAACAGCATCAGCAAACATATAGGTTGAGTAATTGAAGTAAATGTTAGAGCTGAATTTTTTGCAATGATTGAATGCCAAAGTAATGGATAAGAGGAAATATTTAGAATTTTGGAAATACTGATGTAAACTTTCGTGATATGTTGGAATTTAATGTTGGTTTTATGTTGATATAGTTATCTTTGAAGGATTTTCTGATATCAGTTTGCAGCTGCTAGAAAGAATTTTATTCTATCTTATATTCTTATTTTCTTGAAATTAGGTTTTACCATTAAAGTTTATTTAGAGCAATATCTGTTTATGAAACCCCTTCTCATTGGCCACTGAATCATGGTCGAGGAGAACGAATACCTTTGGACTTCAAAAAGTTTCAAGAGCTGATAGCTAATTTTCAAAACTCCATCGGACTTGCAGTAATGGTTCAGGATCTTCAAGAAATATGTAATAACGAACATTATCATAGCTATGAAAGGTACGATGGAAGATTTGATGTGTGAAATCCGAATAACATGGTTTGAAATTTGTAATGTGTGTTCGCTTTTTTTGGAATACCTGCATTTGTATTGATTCTGAGATTAAATTGTTGTTGGCGATACTATGAATAGTGTCATTTTAAGTGAAGCTTCTAAAGTTGTTCGACAGGTTTGCTATTCTAATAAATCCTTTCGGGGGAAAACATTTGTATTTATTTATTTTTAACAGACATTTCACTTTGACTTAGTTTGTTCATGGTATGCGTTGCCCAGTCTTTTTTGCTATACCGATGTTAAACATGATGTACGTTGTGTTTTTTGAAAGGCTCTTTAAAAATTTGTGTTATCGGTAACAAAAGGGAAATTAAAAAAATGTTAAATACCTTCCCATGATAACTTGTTAGACTCTTAAGTTTTTGAATTTTTAGGTTTTTCTGTGGACGCTACCTTGAACTCCGTAAAGTAAAATCTGAAGAATTAATATATGGTGAACCTTTTCCATTTTGACGTTAAGTTTTCCACAATGGGAGTGAATCCATCCCAGATAATGATGTCTGTAAGATCAGCCTTATCACAATTGATTGGATCGTTGTAATTACATTGGGGTTTACAGTTGAATAAGATAACTAATTTGGCCAATTTCCTTGATTGAAGTGATTTTGAATGAACGTCCATTCCATAGCATGTAAATTGATTCACCCTCCTCAGCCTGTTCTGAGAGTCGAAAAAGAGAGCAATATGATAAAGGTATTCAGAGTCACTGGCTAAACCCCTCACCATATGCTCAATGAGTTCTGTCTGTCAATATCGCAACATTTTTAGTTCAGAAAACACAAAAGATGTTGCCAGTTGATCTCCCCAGGTTATCACCATGGCAACATTGTATATAGTGCTAGCAGAAGCCAATCCAATGCAATATCTGCGTCAACACATAACATGATCTTTAAGGCTTTTTCGGTTTTTTTGAAAAACTTTTTTTTTCTTATTTATAAAGAAAATGCTCCTACAGGAGAAACTAGATGATGTCAACGTGAAGTTTCTTTACCATGGCACTGATCATTCTGTCGTAGATAGAATCTGTGCCCAAAATTCTGCCATAGTTGCAATTTGTGCCCAGAATTTTTCAAATATAATTCCACTACCCATGTTTTTGTAAGGATAAAGTAAATTGGGTTTAGCCTTACTGATACTTTAAATTCATTCACCTTGTGCCATTAGCATACTGTTCAGACCTGTTTCATTCTATGCTGTTATGAATGCAATAGTGCCCAAATGGAGATTTTACAGAAGGCCAATCCAAAAATTTATGTTGACTACTTACATGGTGTAAGAGTCTTCCGAGGGACTCTGAAAGAAGTAATTTTATTTTTCAGAAAGAAAATCATTCTGCAGAAAAACCTAGGAGATGCCAATGAAAAGTTACTTTACCATGGCACTGATCATTCTGTCGTAGATGCCATTTGTGCCCAGAATTTTGATTGGCGACTATGTGGCAAACATGCAACTGTGTATGGAAAAGGGAGTTATTTCTCCACGACTGCATCCTATAGCCATAATTACGCAACAATGGACAGCAAAGGTTTTCATTATATGTTTTTTGCATCAGTTCTGGCTGGGCGTTCCACTGTTGTAAGTCTTTAATTCTTTTATTGATTATGAGTGCGCCTGTTATTCTATCTGCAAATATTATTCCACTACCGATGTCTTTGTAAGGATTTGACTTAAGCTTTTGACTTCGCAATTTCGCAAGGAAAACACATTTTTATTAGATGAGGCAAAATTAGAGAAAAAAATGTAAAAATTGGTTTAAAATATGCTAAATTTGGCGGCTACCCAAATTACGTAATTTTGGTGGGAATTTCATTTGTTCGGTTAAGGTACAATCAAATTTGTAACAAAACAAAATCAATCAAACTTATTTTCAATACTCAGCATTAAAATACCACAACTAACTAATCAAAAGCTATAAAATACCAATTGACAATTGAGTTTTCATTTGACATCACCACATCATTCCCCCTGTATATGAATGCATTCCCTTTTTGCATAGATAAAAGTTTGGGAGTTTACTTAAAGTTAGTTTTTCATCCGCTAAGAAGCGAAATGTGCCAGAAGTAGAGTCGTGTGCATCATCTGAAGAAATAGTTGAACAGTCACCTCGAAGATTGTACCCTAGTGGACAGCGTACTCCCACTGAAGAAGATGCAAAAGTTTAAGGACCTTCTTTAACGGCATTAGAAGTTTGGGGTGGAAAATGGCACTCAACAGGTAAACGAAAGGCTACTCAATTTAAAAAGCATCAGCCCAAGAAAGCTGGAGGGAGCAGCAAGAAGCTTAAATTAACTGAATCACTGAAAGATCTTTTCGGTTTCCCACGAGTCTGACTTTGTCACATGACAAACTATGTAGGCCAAAGTTTTAAAATTAAAAAAGTGTTGAAGTTGATAAAAGTATTATAAAAATTATATGATAGTAATAAAACTATGACAATGTTTAACAATCCTGAAGGTTAGTTTAAAATCACAGAAGATAGTATTATAATGTTATTAGGAAGTTTTAAAATCGCAAGTTATAGTAATATAATAACCAGATAGTATGAGAATCATGCACAAAGTATTAAATCGGTTTTTGGCGCGCCATACTGAAAGGTAGTAGTATCCATTTTCATACGTTTCCAATCGAATATTATGTGCGGACATTAGCGCTTCGCTTATATATATCTTTGTCTTATATCATTTTGATGTAATTAGATTCATTGACAGTATAAAAATTAAACAAAGATTCCACATATAACTGAATGAAATGTTTTATGAGACAGAGCAATACAGTGTGTTTCAAAGCTTTGGCAACAAAAATTTTATATCGATGGAATCCTTATTTTTTGGTCTTTCTCGTGATGTAATTTTTGTAGGAAATGGAAAAGTAGAAGAAGAGAAAAAAAAATAAGTATGGAAAAACTAATTAAGTTTTTAACGATCAAAAGTTGGTTGTAGGCGTCCTTTTGAGTGCATTTCAATACTCTACGGTCTTCAGACATCGAGTAATTAACAGAATTTTGATCAAAATTGTTAAGATATTGAATTTTGATTTCAGGGAAATCCACGTTTTGTGAGGCCTCCTGAAGTAGATGCGTCAACTCATGACTTATACGAAAGTTGCGTGAACAACCTGCGTGATCCTTCTATTTACGTCATTTTCGAAAGAGACCAATGTTATCCACGGTATTTGATTAAGTACCGTGTCGTGGGTGGATTGCGCAGAAAAATTAATTAAAGAAACCTCAGTTGGTCACTATAATGCATGTCTGGACAGCAATATGTTAGATGCGTTTTTCATTTTTCTTGCAGATGCACGGTGTTTTTGTATTATCTACGAGTACTGTTTTATATGTTTCTTATTATTACTCAGCGACCGTTAAGGCGCTGAGTATTAAAATAGGCCGATGAATTCTTTTTCGTCCGGTTCTGGTGATAGGCTAGTGAAGTTAGACTTCTTTCCACGCAATCAATCACGTCTTATTTGCACCATTTTGCTTTGTGTTAATGCGTTCAACCCTAACCCTTTTTACTCCTTTTATTTCTACTTTATACCTCCTAACTTCAGCATAATGAACTGTCTTCGAAATACCTTGTGCTTGAGTTCCAGTGCAAGATTAATTTCAATTTACTTTACGGTAAAACTGCATAAACTGAATGTGTTTATGTTACTATATTATCATTAGTTTATTATTTTGCACAAGTTATATTAGTCATAAAAGTCAGCTAAAACTAACTGAATGTTAAATGGTGATTGCTTCTTCTCACACATTGTTTGAAGTTTACTTCAGCTTGAATTGTTGTAATAGCTTTCATTACATTATAATATTTTTGTTATTCCTTTTAATGCATCCATGAAGAAGTGTCAAAGTAATAAATAGGTCAAGCTATATCACTATACAGTATTTAAAACGAAAAAAGAATTCCATTTTCAACTATTCAACAAGTAAAGTTTCCAGTACAAAAGTATAAAAACAAAGCGTGCAAATGGTCTCATATAATGTTTTATATGTATCAACAGCATCATGTATAATTAAAATAAAATATTCAAACTAAAAGACGTCCTGGTGAAGAGAAGAATACATCTCGAAAGTCCGTAAAAAAATGTAGTTTTTTAGTATCAATATAGTATATTTTATACATGTATGTATATGTATATGCTGTGGTTATCCTCAAGGCAGTTCTATTTTTGGTGATAATGCCAACCGTCAATGATTTTGTAACTCCTTGTATATATTTGATAATTAGTCAGCGCGGAAAGCAGCTGATCTTTCTTTTGCGTGTGTCCGTCCCATGTCCACAGTTCTAGCCTGAATTCCCCTTTCCATGTTTTAAATTAAGCCTGGAACAGAGGCTATTTGTTGATCGTGGCTTACCGTAAGGGGATTTTTGTTTGCGACTTTTGGCCAAATTCCCCCCACTGCCCACCTCAGGTGCGGCAGAAGAAAAGAAGCCATTGCATTGCGCATTGGATTTTTTTCGATGTTGACAACAAATTTTCTCGTTTTTGACGAGTCATTAATCATGACCTAACGCAGTAAAATGTTTTGAAACTCATTTCAAAATGTTTGTATGGTGTAGACTTTAATTTGTTTGGTAAGAGGTATTAAGGATCACCGAAATCAAAAATTTGTAACCAGGCATTTATGTAAAGAAATTTTACGTCGTGCCAAACTGTCAACTATTAAACTGCAAAAATCTTACTTTTTCATCCCATTATTTCCAAAAATTCAACATTAGAAATCCTTTAAAATTACTTTTATTGCCTAGCTATATCATTTAGCTTTCAGTCACAAGTTATTTTGTTGAGCTGTCAGCTATTTTAAGAAAGTTATGGGCGTTTTCATTCGAGTCACTTTTTAGCGACTTTAGCATCAATGAACCCGTGTCACGTGTTCAAACAAGAAACAAAACTGTATATCTCCCCAAAGTTTCAATTTTATCAGTTATTGTGTACATTGATAACCACAAGAAAAATTTCTCTAATATATAGAATTGGTTTAACAGCCCTCACCCTGATACTTAAATAAAAATGTACTTAGGGCAAAGTGTAATTGAATTTAATAAAATAAAAGAAGTTATTTTGAACTTAATATGGATGAAGATGTTCATGGTCAAATGATAAGGATTCACTTACAATTCTTGCTGAGGAGTTAAAAAAAGTGACTGAGAAGTTACTCATGCTATGTGTATAGCTAAAAAATATATGTCCGAAATGTTTCTCATCTAACAATTGAATAGTAAGCAATATAAGTAAATAACTATCTAATCAAAAACCAATCACAGCATTTCAAATATAAGGAAAAAATGAGTTTTTTTCAAAAAAGGGTAGGGCTAAGACAGGACAATTTATAAAATTAAATTCAAGTATTTAAAATAAACATCTCTGATTCAAAAAATGTTCAAACACACATTTCTTAAGAGTACACTGTCAGTGTGATGAATGACCTTCCTAAATCTCAAATGAAAAACAAACAAACAGATTTTGGTACGAAAATATACACCGATAAAAACAAACAAACAGATTTTGGTACGAAAATATACACCGATAACCAAATCACTACAAACTGTAATGTTTTGATTTACTTTCCTTGTTCATAAGGAAAATTGATGGTAGGATATTAATTTTTACGAAATGAAATATACTGTATCAAAACAGTATGTGACATATGCTTCTGTTGTCCGATTAAACTACTATCCAGGAAGCACAACATCTTCACTCAAGTTATCCAGGTGTCTCATGTGTATTAAAAAGTTACATATACATCATTGGGTTTATGAACTTCTTTTCGTATACGAAATCAAGTTTACTTTCTGCAGTTTTCGTTATGTATATAATTTGCTGTTTCACCACATAGAAAGGGCTTCCCATGACTTCCTTTGTGACTGTATAAATCATATGTTTTCAGTTTGGCTACATTATCACAATGTAAAATAAAAGTGAGTCTTCAGCCTTCCTTTTAATAATGATGAACTTTCACATTTCACTTTAACTTGAAGTGAAATGTGAAGTTCAAGGCTTCAGTTACAGGAATTTAAATTCTAGTCATCATAACACTGTTATCAGCAAATAAAACATATACACGACTTTATGTAGAACAGGGTGCTGAGGGAAATACATCCAACATTTAACAGGGTATATGGAACATATTGCCACACGAAACCAAATACCAGAAGATTAAAGGCCATTATGGATGTACATCTAACAGCAGTGAATTCACAAGCCCAATGCTTAAAACCTCGAATCAAGAGGATCAGATTGAGGAACAAATCTTCCTTTCCTTGTTTACGTCCTGTTAAAGTTTGGTAAAGATTAAAACCCTCTTTAGGGGATAATTAGTTTGTTATCATAGCGAAGAAACCATGCAGAATATGCAATATACAGTTGTCAAAACTCTCATCTTTGAAATACATTTGAAGACGAACAAAAACTGACAGCTCCATGAGGTTTTCAGAAAAACATTCCAAAATGGTTCCACAGTAAAATAAACCAAGTTTCAACGAAATTCCAATGCTAGTTTTTCTTTAAATTCAATTTCCCTAAGTGCTATTTTTACGCATGTAGTAAACATGCTTTTTTTCAACTCGTGGTAATCAACATTACAGCAATATTTCTGATATGAAACTTGTACAGTGTGATCGAAAGAATCATGAACTGCATAAATCAATAAATTAAACCATGTTCGTTCCCATTTCCTTCTTCTTTGCGCCTGTTTTTGTTAGTAAACAAATTAAGGAAAAACACCCCTCCAAGCCGCCCTTATGTATTTCGTTAGAAATTCCCGTTTTAGGCGACGCATGCGCAAACTAAATTTCCGATGCTGAATGAACGTGAGGCACGCACGTCTTCTCGTGAGGTCGTAAATAGACTCGATACTGTCATTGCGAGTTACATCTCTTGCTCTCCTGTCGATGGAATGTAAGCGCTGTATCTGAGTGTTGGTAAAGTTCAGATTGGCTAAACAATTGAACGTAATCGTAGGAACGACGAGAGAGTTATAAACACGCTCAGCTGAGACTTTATCCAGGTTTTGTCGCAGTGATTCCAGCAGCCGCAGTCTTGAAGACGCCTTTTTATACATTTTATTGAAATTTTCGTTCAAAGACAAAGTAGAATCAATCAGTGATCCAAGGTATTTGTAACTTTCTGTGTAGCAGATTTCCGTGAAGCCGAAGGATAGTTGTATTGGTGAGTCTGACGATTTTGGTAAACGTTTTTGGGTACCAATAAGCATGTATTCTGTTTTGCCCTTTTTCAGGTTTATAATCAGGTCATTTTCTCTGAAGTAGTTTTCCAACAATGTTAAGTCTTTGTTTAGTATACTTTCAATTTCGCTAATCGATTTGTCAGCATAATAGATAACTGTGTCATCTGCAAACATCAGTAATTTGGTTAGAGCATTTGGTAAATCATTGTAATACAGCAAAAAGAGAATAGGCCCGGGTATCGATCCCTGGGACACGCCGCAGTTCACAAAAAGTTTGGTGGAAAGGTCTTTGTCGATAAGCACTTGTTGACGACGCCCAAAGAGATAGTTCGTAAACCATTCTAATTCGTTTTCGGTTATGCCAAATGACGGTAGTTTGGACAACAGGATACTGTGGCCAACAGTGTCAAACGCCTTGGACAGATCAATGAAGACTACTCCTGTTAACTTTCCACAGTCCATATTTTTACGTATACTATCACTAAAAATGGCTGTAGCGAGATCTGTTGATCGCTTACGTCTGTAACCAAATTGCTTGTCGGAAAGTAGTGAATGATGTTCAAGATGTTCTAGCAACTGTTTTCTAACCACCTTTTCCAGGATCTTAGAGATAATGGGTAATACCGATATTGGTCGATAGTTGTCAGGAGTATCTGCTATACCAGATTTGAAAATTTGTGTAATAATCGCATGCTTGAAGTCAGCTGGAATGGAAGACGTTCGCAGTGATAAATTTATCAAGTAGCATATTGGTCCAGAGATCTCAGTGGCACAGTCTTTCAGTAGGTTGCTGGGAATGTTGTCGACTCCTGTCGCTTTATTTCGCTTAAAATGTTTCAGTTCCTTTTCAATGTGTATTCTAGATACATACTTGAATTCAAACTTTGGAGCATTACTGGGTACGAACTTTGGTGTTTGCCATACGAAGTCCTTTAGTTTAATGGATTTTTGTTTTAAGAAACTAGCAACACCAGTAAAAAATTTGCAAGTTGATGTTGATGTATTATCATTTGATATAACTTTTGACTTCAGCGGGAAAATCTCCTTTATTTTTTTCCAAAATTTTCGTGGTTGGTTTGCAGTGCTTTTTAATAGATCTTTGTTGTATTGTGCTTTAGAGAAGGAGCTTATATCGTGCCCAGTCCTCTTGATTTTTTTATTTCCGAGCTTTTCATAGAGCCTTGTCTCGTTCATTCATGTAACTGCGAAGCTTACTTGATAACCAGGGACAATGTCTGCCCTTGACCCGTTTTTCAATCATAGGGGCGTGGTTGTTAAAAATACCAGTTAGCGTTATTTTGATAAAAGCCCATGCGTTTTCTACATCGGTTGTGTTATAAAGTTCATCCAAATTTTGATTTTTTAACTCCGAAATCATGACATAATGGTTGTATCGAGTGTAGTTTCTGCAAAAAATAGATCTAGGTTGAAACTTCACAACATTCATTTTTCTTACGTAACCAACCATATCGTGGTTGCTAATAGATGTGGGAATTACATCGTGTGTTTTGATATATACAGTGTGTCCACCATAAAGTGGGCACCTTAAAACATAACGTTTAAAACATAAATAACTTTTCGAATTTTCAACAATACAATGCGGTTTTTATACCGTTGGAAAGAGGATTTTTTGAGCTTTCCAAAATTATAAGTTGTTGTTAATAAAAAATTTTATTTTAAAGAATATTAAGTATTTTTTGTATCGATACGGTTGTTAATTTTGTAATGATCAATAAAACAGACTTTTAACGAGCAATTAACCTTTTGTTTCGTTGAAACAACCGCTGTTGGTGGTGTTGTGCTAATTTTTCACGAAATTTTTTGAAAAGACACAAACTTTTTTTTTTCATTGTGTAAACTTACCTTTTTTATTATGATTTAATAATTTCATATTCCCAACGCATTGCCAAAATCTTTATAAGCGAGAAGACAAATTTTTTATGAAATTCATTTAATCATGCAGTTAACAGTGCAGCAGCGAACTTTTGCGAACTTTTGTTGTAAGAAAGTTTCATGGGACAAAAAGTTATGAAGCTGTTATTCAGGCTTTTAGACAACAGTTTCTGGGTAAAAATCCACCATTAAAAAGCACGATTCAAAGTTCTTAAATCTTTGTAAAAGAGTTTTAGAAATGAAACTTTCATGTTTCAAGCTTATAAAAAAGTAAAGTTTTCCTTGCATAAACGCAGCTTTATTACAATATTTTAGCTTTTTATGATTTCCCATGCTACTCTAACTCCTATTGAAACAAGCGTTAATTGATCATTACTGATTTAATGTCATGGTTTCATGGTAAAATCGATTATATTTCCCGAAAAATTGGTTTTTCTATGAAAAGGTCATATATTTAGAAAGAGCAAAACATTTTCTTTGTGTTAATATAAAATTTGAAAAAAACAAGAACGAAAAACAAAAGATATGCTTATTGAAAGCTAGGTACCCACTTTCTGGTGGACACACTGTACAGTGTGTTTCGTAATGTTGGAAATGGAAATTTTAAAGCTGTATTTTTAAATGAATATACTCAATTTCAAAATAATTTTTACACCGTTGGAAAGCCATTTTCAAGTTCTTTCGGCTAGTATAGGGTACCTAGCTTTCAATAAGCATATCTTTTGTTTTTCGTGCTTGTTTTTTTTCCAATTTTTATATTAACAGAAAGAAAATGTTTTGCTCTTTCTAAATAGTCTGTTCACCACATTCATGGCCAAATCGTTAGTTTCAGTCTGATAAGCTTTCTCATTAGCACATAAATTAAAAAACATAAAAAATACGACCATACAGTCATTTAAACTATAATGATCGATTAACACATTCTTACAATAAAAACTACAAAATGTTACAAATGTAAACAATAAAACTAAAAGTCATTTTAACAAAGAAATTTTATATTTATTTAACACATAATTTTTATTCCCAGTTGAAAATCAAAGATTCATTATTATTTGAATAGATTCAAAAACAAAGACACATAGACTCATTAAAGAAGGTGTTAATCGATCATTAAGAAAGTAGTGATGCGTTAGATGCCAAAAAACTGTTATAACTTGGAAAATATAAATTTTCAATGTCTAATTATTATATCTCCAGAAAGCCAACAAAATGCTCTTTCTAATGGTATAAAAACCGCTAAAAACAAATCACTGTATGAAAAGTTATTAGATGTTAAACCTTCGGGCTAAATTTCTCAGAGACACACTGTACTCTCGATAACGTCACAAATGAGTCTTGGGAGAGACTCCGTTACCTCTAGAAAATCCCTTTTAACTTCTTAACCATCCATAAATACAAAGTTTTTTTTGAATTATAAGATAGTTTACAGAATTATCTTTCTGATGGTGTTTGAATTGCTAAAAACTGGCAAGTGTATAAAAAGTTATTACTTGTTGAAGTTTCGGGCTAAATTTCTCAGAGACACACTGTATTTTGAAACTTTGTCGTGAAATCTGTTGGTAAGTATTTTGAGCTATCAGGGGATCTGCATAAAGTTCCCATGATGAAATTTTTTGAATTCTTTTGACAGATTTTTATCCAGATTCCTTCCAAAACCTCATCCTCCACGTTCATTCAGCATCGGAAATTTAGTTTGCGCATGCGTCGCCTAAGCGGGAATTTCTAACGAAATACATAAGGGCGGCTTGGAGGGATGTTTTTTCTTAATTTGTTTACTAACAAAAACAGGCGCAAAGAAGAAGGAAATGGGAACGAACATGGTTTTAATTTATTGATTTATGAAGTTCATGATTCTTTCGATCACACTGTACAAGTTTCATATCAGAAATATTGCTGTAATGTTGATTACCACGAGTTGAAAAAAAGCATGTTTACTACATGCGTAAAAATAGCACTTAGGGAAATTGAATTTAAAGAAAAACTAGCATTGGAATTTCGTTGAAACTTAGTTTATTTTACTGTGGAACCATTTTGGAATGTTTTTCTGAAAACCTCATGGAGCTGTCAGTTTTTGTTCGTCTTCAAATGTATTCCAAAGATGAGAGTTTTGACAACTGTACATTGCATATTCTGCATGGTTTCTTCGCTATGATAACAAACTAATTATCCCCTAAAGAGGGTTTTAATCTTTACCAAACTTCAACAGGACGTAAACAAGGAAAGGAAGATTTGTTCCTCAATCTGATCCTCTTGATTCGAGGTTTTAAGCATTGGGCTTGTGAATTCACTGCTGTTAGATGTACATCCATAATGGCCTTTAATCTTCTGGTATTTGGTTTCGTGTGGCAATATGTTCCATATACCCTGTTAAATGTTGGATGTATTTCCCTCAGCACCCTGTTCTACATAAAGTCGTGTATATGTTTTATTTGCTGATAACAGTGTTATGATGACTAGAATTTAAATTCCTGTAACTGAAGCCTTGAACTTCACATTTCACTTCAAGTTAAAGTGAAATGTGAAAGTTCATCATTATTAAAAGGAAGGCTGAAGACTCACTTTTATTTTACATTGTGATAATGTAGCCAAACTGAAAACATATGATTTATACAGTCACAAAGGAAGTCATGGGAAGCCCTTTCTATGTGGTGAAACAGCAAGTTATATACATAACGAAAACTGCAGAAAGTATACTTGATTTCGTATACGAAAAGAAGTTCAGAAACCCAATGATGTATATGTAACTTTTTAATACACATGAGACACCTGGATAACTTGAGTGAAGATGTTGTGCTTCCTGGATAGTAGTTTAATCGGACAACAGAAGCATATGTCACATACTGTTTTGATACAGTATATTTCTTTTCGTAAAAATTAATATCCTACTGTCAATTTTCCTTATGAACAAGGAAAGTAAATCAAAACATTGCAGTCTGTAGTGATTTGGTTATCAGTGTATATTTTCACACCAAAATCTGTTTGTTTGTTTTTCATTTGAGATTTAGGAAGGTCATTCATCACACTGACAGTGTACTCTGAAGAAATGTGTGTGTGAACATTTTTTGAATCAGAGACGTTTATTTTAAATACTTGAATTTAATTTTATCAATTGTCCTGTCTTAGCCCTACCCTTTTTTGAAAAAAACTCATTTTTTCCTTATATTTGAAATGCTGTGATTGGTTT
This sequence comes from Turritopsis dohrnii, assembly GCA_027922465.2. NCBI lineage: Eukaryota > Metazoa > Cnidaria > Hydrozoa > Anthoathecata > Oceaniidae > Turritopsis > Turritopsis dohrnii. The sequence continues at coordinate 60,793 of BQMF02000537.1, forward strand.
TTGATTAGATAGTTATTTACTTATATTGCTTACTACACGTTTTTTGTTTATAAGCATAACGCCTATAAGCATATCAAGGCTCAGAATCGGCAAAAATTTAAGCATACGATAGGCATATGCTGAGGCTTATTTATCATTAACCTGAAATTTTTTACAAGGGTAAATTTTAAAATCGGGGCAAAATATAAAAGTCAGACATAATTATAACGTAATTATAATTACGTTAAACGTTAATTACGTAAGTTTACAATTTAAACTAGGGAAGCGCCAATAAGAGAAGTGTGAATAAGCATATCGTAAGCATATTTCAGCCTCAGTTTTAACCTTTTACTAAGCATATTGAGGCTGAGCTCAAAATCCCATATGCTTATTAAAAAAAAACGTGTATTCAGTTGTTAGATGAGAAACATTTCGGACATTATTTTTTAGCTATACCCATAGTAACTTCTCAGTCACTTTTTTTAACTCCTCAGCAAGAATTGTAAGTGAAGAATTGTATCATTTGGCCATGAACATCTTCATCCATATTAAGTTCAAAATAACTTCTTTTATTTTATTAAATTCAATTACACTCTGCCCTAAGTACATTTTTATTTAAGTATCAGGGTGAGGGCTGTTAAACCAATTTTATATATTAGAGAAATTTTTCTTGTGGATATCAATGTACACAATAACTGATAAAATCGAATCTTTGGGGAGATATACAGTTTTGTTTCTTGTTTGAACACGTGACACGGGTTCATTGATGCTAAAGTCGCTAAAAAGTGACTCGAATGAAAACGCCCATAACTTTCTTAAAATAGCTGACAGCTCAATAAAATAACTTGTGACTGAAAGCTAAATGATATAGCTAGGCAATAAAAGTAATTTTAAAGGATTTCTAATGTTGAATTTTTGGAAATAATAGGATGAAAAAGTAAGATTTTTGCAGTTTAATAGTTGACAGTTTGGCACGACGTAAAATTTCTTTACATAAATGCCTGGTTACAAATTTTTGATTTCGGTGATCCTTAGTTATACCTCTTACCAAACAAATTAAAGTCTACACCATACAAACATTTTGAAATGAGTTTCAAAACATTTTACTGCGTTAGGTCATGATTAATGACTCGTCAAAAACGAGAAAATTTGTTGTCAACATCGAAAAAAATCCAATCCACAATGCAATGGCTTCTTTTCTTCTGCCGCACCTGATCTGAACGAACGTGCCTCCAGGTCTGATCTCCTTTTCCATTTTTTTTTATCGGAAATATACATTCCAACACCACCATGGGTGCCCTTGTGGCGGTTTTTATGTATGAACGTAAACCCCGATATCGAATAGAGTTCAGTGTTGTTATTGAAACTGGCTATGTTTATATGAGTTTCTGACAAAGTTATAATATCCATGTTTGGAAAATCGTTTACTAAGGCTCTCAGCTTGACAATGTTTGTAAATAAACCCCGAACATTTTGATGAAAAACTTTGATACCTCTACATGTTAGTAAATTTGTCAGCTCATGTAAATGTCTTGTGTTTGTCGGTCCAGGATGTACGTGAATATCTCCGGATAATACCAACAAAATATACAAAAAGTTTGACTTTTTGACAAGCAATTTCTTCTCTTGATTTAAATACCATAAGCTAGGATAAATGTAACTTTCTTCCAAGTCAACAAGATCTTGAGAGTATAAGACTTCATTTTTGGTAATTTTAAATTTTTTTTCGAATTTCCAACCCCCCGTTTATTTGGAGTTAAAGCATGAGTTCATCCGTCACACATATAATGTTTTTGGAAAGAGCAGGAACGGTTATTTTTTCACCAGAGATAGGAGCAAAGGAATTAGTAATATTTTGGCTGTAGCTAGCGCTGATTTTGTGTTTTGTGCTATATATTGGTCAGACCCTTCGGATGATTTTAATAGGGAATTTCCAGATTTTACTTTTGTGATTCTAGAATTAGATAATTTTTTGTAAACAAACTTTGACATTTCTTTGGTAACAGGTCAGAAAAGTCTCCTTCTCATTGATGTGATAAGTACTAAGAGCATAATAGGTATGGACGCTGACGTTGAAAAGGACGAGGACTCTACTGTGATTGACAACTTAAAAAAAAGTATTTTGGAGAAAGATTAACATCACATGGACTGATGTGAGATAACTGCTTATTGCAGAAAACAAAATATCATTGCAAGGTTCAGAAAGAAAGAACAATGTATTAACAAAATAACATTAAAAAAATTTGCCATAAGTTAAGAACGGCAGTTGAATTTTTATATATTTCCCCATAGGGCGAAATATATGTTAAAACCGGCATTTTCCTTCTCCTTCTTCTCCTCCTTCTCCGTTCACTTTTATAGCCGCGGTTCGGTATTGAATTTTCGCCTAGCCGCCAAGTAGATAAGAATAGAGGCTAGTCTACAGCACGCCATTTTTTTCAGTCAGTGCAGATGAGTGGAAGATTTTTGTTTTTTTTCTGCTAGGTCTTAAAATGATTCAATAGATGAAACGTTAAATGATGGAAATGAATCGTTTTAGTTCAGTGTTGTCTTAAAAAGCTCCGTAAAAACTTTTGAATGAACGTGTAAAACCAGAAAAAATTGATGTATCAATGATGTTTTGTTTTTGTTGATAACATTGTTATGATGATTGGTAATTAATATGCTTCGAACAGCAAACCATTGAAGGTTTCAGTGCAAAGGTGAAAATTCATTATCAATAGCCAGGCTGAAGATTTATTTTTATTTTACATCCTGATATAATGTAGCCCAACTGAACTAAAAGCATGATGTACCAGCCATAAAGGAAACCCTTTTGCCTTTCATGTGGAGAACGACCAGTTCAACCAGTTTCAAAAAGTACATACAAAAACAGCTAGTAAAAACATGATGTCGTATATGCAACAAGAAGTACAGAAAACCTACTACGTATAATATTAAAACATATATATATAGTCATTTAATCCAACAACAGAAACATAGTTTACTATGGATGAATTCCATGATCACGTATACTGTTTTGATACTGTATATCATATTTTATTTTGCAAAATTTAATATTATGTACTGTCAATTTTCCTGTACGAACAACGAACGTAATTCAAAACACAACACAAATGACAGTCTGTAATTTAAATGAAGCCGGAGCACAAACTTCTACTTTCAGCTATGTAGTGATTTGGTTATGGATATGTATTTTCACTACCAAAGTTTGTTTTTTTCCATTTGGGATTTATATATGAAGGTCATTTTTACCACAAAATAAACACAAAATAAATTTCTTTTATTCTGAATACTTGAATTTAGTTTTATAAATTGCCACTTTAAGAGTGTGTTTACATGAGAGCCGTAGTGAACTCAAATCGGTTTGAAATTTCAATCCTCCCGTTACGAGTTTCGATACGGGTAATTATTTCACTATGGTTCCTGGTCAAACCTTTAGCGATGTTTACATGATAACGGCTGTACTGAAATTTGGAAAGGTGTGAAAGTTTTCGCATTTCATTGTTTTATCATAAAATGTGTTAACAAGCATGTGCATGTTAATTAAATTTTGCTGACACATGAAATAAAAATATAGAATGTGCTAAATTTATTCCATCGTGCATAGAAAATATTTCTACCCGTATTGAAATCTCAAACCGGTGTGAGTTCAGTATAGCTCTCGTGTAAAAACGCACTCGTATAGAGAGCTAGAAACTAGTAAATCTATTGTTTCGTTTTTTACCCGACAAAACTCGCTAAGACCGTATTGAAATTTCTCATGTAAACAGAATGGCGATTTCAAACAGCTAAAAATTTCAAACCGGTTTGAGGTCACTACGGCTCTCATGTAAACGCACTCTAAGGCCATCTTTTTTTAAAAAATAACTACTCTGTCCTAATTTGAAATGTTACACGTAATATTTGTTAGTAGAGATTTTGATTACTTTTGATAGTATTTGCTTATATGTCTACCCGAAAGTATACTGTGGTATCAAAATTAGGTTTAACAATTTTCTTTTCTTCTTTTGTACAGAAAACCTGTATACAAATTTGATTGTAAGATGCTGTAAGATAGTTTTATTTGAGTTACAAATAGGAAACTTGTCAAGCATCTGCAGCAATAAAGATCATACATCTTATATTAAGATGAAATTGTCTTACATATTGATGAGTTTGTTGATATGCAGTTGTTTAAGGGAAAATATTAGTCGCATTTAGGTCTTCTAATTTTTAGGTACGTGTCCATAGTAACTTCTCAGTCACTTTTTAACTCCTCAGCAAAAAATTTTAAGAGAAACCTTATCATTTGACCGTGAACAATTTCATTTCACAATAACTTCAAAGTAAGTTTTTTTGTGGCATTAAATTCAATCTGAGTATCAGGTCGATGGTAGTTATACTGTAATTATTTAACGATATATTTTTCTCATGGTTATCAATGTACACACAATAATTGGTAAAATGTTTGCAACTTTGGGGAAATATATAGTCGCATTTTTGCGAATCTTGTTTATTTTTGTGAAGGCTTTTATAAAAGAATATGGCAAAAATACTTCAGTTTGCGACGAAATTGTGAAAATTGGTACAGATACTTATTATGATGTTCTGAACAAAATTTTTAACAGACCCACCCCCAAAAAGTCACGTGATCGATGACGTCAGCAATTTTTTCGAAGGGACTTTTTTTCTAGAAAATAAATCATTATACCGTTGGAAAGATATTTTAAAACTGATTTCAAAAAAGAATGGCTCATGGTGTAAAAATTTTTCTATAAAAAGTTATGATCGTTTAAGTATTGCGTTTGTGACGTCATCAAATTTGGAGAAAAAAAATCATTTTGAAATGTTACATATTGTATACCGTTGGAAAGATAATTTATTGCTGATTTCAAAAAAGATTTGTCTCAATTTGTAAAAATGATCTTAAAAAAAGTTATGTTCTTTTATTGGAAGTTGGTTAAGTTTATCTGGTTGGATCGATGCATTTGAAATTATTATTATTATTATTATTATGACGAATATTTATACAGGATGAAAGCGTTTCAATAAATGTACAATTAAAAACAAGATTCGCAAAAATGCGACTGTATATTTCCCCAAAACTGCCGTTTTAAAAATTATATACTGTGTTTACATTGATAACCATAAGAAAAAATATATCATTTCGCTATACAGCTACAATGATACAATTACCAGCAAAATAAACATTATTGACAAGTCAGCCTGATACTCAGATAAAAACGTTGTCCTTACTAATCAGGGTGGAATTGAATTTGATAACCAGAAGAAGAACTTATTTTGAATTTATTATAAACTGAAGATGGTCAAATGACAAGATTTCACTTACAATTCTTGCTGAGGATTTAAAAAGTGAATGAAAAATTACTATGGCTATTGCTAAAAATTATATGACCGAAATGCGACTAATATTTCGCCTTAACTGAATACTTTTTTACAAAATATTAACAACTGCATCAAAATGTATGGCAATGCCATCATAATAAACATATAATCTTTATTCTTGCAGAAGCTTGACAAGTTTCCTATCTCTTGTACCATAAAATCATGGAAAACCATGTAATTCAATGGAACAGTTCCTTTTTGTAGCTCGAGTTACTTCTTACAACATTATACAAAAAAAAGAAGGGCTTAGAATGTCAATTTATAAAATTAAATTCAAGTATATATTCCGAATAACCATCTCTGATACAAAAAATATGTTCTCGCAAATTATTTCTTCAGAATAAGAACTCCTAAACATACTGTCAATGTGATGAATGACCTTCCTAATTAATCCCAAATTAAAAAATAAATAAACAGTTTGTGGTACTGTAGTGAAAATACACATCAATCACCAAATCACCATACGTATTAGCTGAAGGCAGATGTTGGTTTTCTGGCTTGATTGACAACACAAGATGTGTAGTGCTTTTAATTTTTAGACTGTTATGTTGGAATGTGTTTTGATTTATATACGTTCGTGATAAGAAGGTAAATAAGAAGAGGTTGTTCATAATTAGGAAAATTGACAGTATAGGCCGATGAAAATTTTATAATAGTACCGAATCTCTGACTGGCAGGATCTCGGTGATTACAATAATGCAAAATGGTGTATTTGATGTGTTCTCCGGCTATGTATGGCCCAGAACAAAATAAATGAATAATGAATAATGAAAAAATGCAGCAAGACATTTTCAAGAGATACGTAATGCGAAACTAATTCAAAATTTCCATCGGTCTAATTTTTACAAAATAAAATATATATATATATAGATATTATATATATAGATATATACAGTGTATCAAAACATGGAATTCATCCATAGTAAATTATGTTTCTGTTATTAGATTAACCTACTATCCAGGAAGCACACTTGACCAGATTCCTTCACGTTTATTATGAATCTCATCTCTATCCTCTGCTAAGAATTAAAACAGTTACGTAATTCGTTTCCTGAACTTCTTGTTGTATATGACATCATGTTTTTACTTGCAGCTTTTGTTATATATAGTCTTTGAATTAACATAACTGACTGTTCTCCCATAAAGGGTTTCCATTATAATGGCTGTGTATGTATATATTCAATTATTTGGGCTCTACTAAATCATGATGTATATATAAAAAATAAAAATGAGTCTTCAGCCTGGCTTTTAATAATGATGAACTTTCGCCTTTGCTCTAAAGTCACAGCTTCAATCCTTTATTGTTCCCAGAAATTAATTACCAACCATCGTAACACAGTCGTTCATCAACAAAAACAAAACATCGGTAACATTTGATATAACTTTTTTTCTAATTTTCCACCACACGTTCATTCAAAATATATACAGAACATTTTAGGACAACACTGAACTAAAAACATTTATTTCCATCATTTAATGCTTTACATCTTGAATGATCGTAAAAGCTAGCAGAAAACAAACATCTTCCACTGCACTGGCACTGCATCTGCACTGTCTGAAAAAAAACATGGCGTACTGCTTCGCTGAAGACTAGCCTCTATTCTTATCTACCTTAGCTAGGCCAAAGTTTAATACTGAACCGCGGCTATAAAAGTGAACGGAGAAGGAGGAGGAGGAGAAGAAGAAGGAAAATGCCGGTTTTAACATATATTTCACCCTATAGGGAAATATATAATAATATATACAGATACTGTTATCAACACGCGTCCTGTTCGATAAGAAAGGATAAAACAAAGTCAAATTAAATGTACAGGGTGGACAAATAAATAGGCGGAGCTGTTTAAAGGACAATGCACAGTTTGAATGATGGTTCACTATGTTAAGTCTTAAACTAGTAAACTATTAAATCATGTGAAAATAGCAGACACAAGAGCACATGATATAGAAATAGGAATGAGAATAGCGGTAGCAATATCAAAAGTGCAAAGTATAAAACGAAAGAATATTAAAAGGTGTCTAAAATTTGTGGTTTTTCAAAGTAATTTTAAAATTGGCATCTTTATATTGATTCCTAATATTAATCGGAAGTTCATTAAATATCTTTGCACCCATGTATCGAATTGACCGTCGACCATATTCCAGTTTCACCTTCGCGAGTCGCACGAACAAGCCCATGTTCCTGGTAGTGACCCTCGTATTAGATTATTTCGAAGTAGCTGTAGGGTCACACGATAAATTGACTAAGTTTGTAACATCATAATGTATTGTTCAAACTGTACAAAAATACAAGAAATAACTAATAGTGAGTGTAGGGTATATTATGGTAGACATAAAAGAAAGAAGAAAACCTACCAGGTAGCCAATAAAAAAGTGCTATATATAATGTGATGAGTTGAGACTTGATGTAGGTATAGTTTGAAATTTGTGTTGACTGAAAACTGATGAGTGATACTTGATGACCTGACACAAGCTAACTGACTGAAAGTGGGAGTGGTCTGTATATATATATATGTGTGCACCAAGTTAGCACAACAACAAATAAAAATGGTAGCTAAGTAGCCAGTATATATTAAATGGATATTTTCAGTTAAGTTTTGAACTTTTTATAATTTATTTATTTATTTTTATTCTACAAACTTCACAGTAGCCATCAAGAGGTGGTTTCATTTTGCCGAGAAGAACATCCTGAACAAAAAAACATACTCGACGTTTCCCAAAATCTTTCATTTTAACGTTATGTTGACGACCACCACCTACCAGATCACATGCTCTGCGTTCAAAAGATGCAAGTCGTTTTGATTGGGTTTCATTGAATGTAGCCTTCAGAAGGCAACAGTAGGTGAACAATGGTAAAATCACCACGTTAACAATATGTTATGGGCAGCATCAGTTGTCATAAATCTTCTCATTTTACCCAGTAGCTTTAGACGATTTAACATTTTCTTATACGTTTTCTCGAAATGGGACTTCAAGTTCAAAGTGGTGTCAATTTCGACACCTAGGTATTTATAATGTTGAGTGACATTTATCTTTTGATCCATAATCTTCACTTCGATCGCTCTTCGTTAATTAGTTATTCTTTTGGATGTACAAAATAGCATAACTTCGGTTTTTCCTGGTTTTAAGTTCAGCAACAGTTCGTTTTCTTTAAACCATTCATGTAGGTTTAAGAGATCTTCATTTAAAAATCTTTCAACATCATCAAGAACATTGCTTTCACAGGTAATAACAGTATCGTCGGCATATTTCACGATTTTCGAGTGAAGCAGGTTTTCATGTCATTATGTCATTATGTCATTAAAGAAGATTATGAATAATAGCGGTCCCAAAATGGAACCTTGCGGTACACCTGGGAATACTGCTTTCTTTTCTGATAACGTACCATTCAGAAAAACACGTATGTGACGATTAAACAGGTAGTCTCGAAACCAATCTAACTCTTTATTACGTACACCATAACATTCCAGCCTTTCAATTAGCTTATTGTGTCCAATAGTATCGAATGCCTTACTAAGGTCGATGAACCAACTAGCTTTCCAGAGTCAACGCAGTTTCGGGTGTTGTCAAGTAATGTTAAAGTAGCGTGTTCAGTGGATTTACCTTTTCGAAACCCAAATTGATACGGAGAAATTACTTTCCCCTCTTCCAGATAGTCATTGAGCTGAGAATAAACTTCACGCTCCATTATTTTAGATAATACTGCTAGGATGGAAATTGGTCGATAATTCTCAACATCGCTTTTGCATCCTGACTTATACACCGGGACAACCTTGGCAATTTTCCAATCTGCTGGAAATTTGGAAGTTTTGAGAGAGAGGTTGATGAGGTACGTTAGAGCATATGTGATTTCGTCTGCAGGGTCCTTTAGCAAATTTGGTGTCTGAAGGTTCAATCCACATGATTTGTTTTTCTTTAATTTCATGAGGTGTTTTTTGATTTGCGTAGCAGATATGTATCGAAAATGGAAAGTTTTAAATTAATGATTAGCACAATGGTTTACTTCTTCTCCAAATGATATTACTCAGAGGGAACAATGGTTTCTTGATGTGTGATATGATTGTAGAATAAAAGTTGCAAAAACCATTTACGATTTTCGATTGATTTGATGTCAGATTTTCATCAATTTTATAAGATTTGCTGTTTGTTGATGTACATTTGACAGGAAAAACTTTTTTCAAAATTTTCCAAAACTTATCAGTCTTGGTAATGTTTCCATTCAACAAATCTTTGTAATAATCAGCTTTCGCTTTTCGCAAAGCTATGTTCACTTCGTTTCGTAGTCTTTTATAGGCATATACGTCACAAGTTGAATTCGTTTGTCTCATCTTTCGAAGGGCAGCATCACGATTGATCATCTTTGTTTTTATTTCGTTTGATAGCCATGGACAGGGTTTTCTACGCACTCTCGTTTGAGTAAGTGGTGCATGCTTTTGGAAAATATCGCGCAGAATTGATTTTAGATGATGCCAAGCATCATTAACATCGGTGTACTGATCAATTTCATTTATTTTCGATGCACGAATATCTCTTTTCATTTTTTCCGGGTCATATCGACGATAATCTCTGCATTGAATGTTTTTATGAGAGAAGTTCAAGTTATTAACTTTATACAGTGTGTCTCTGAGAAATTTAGCCCGAAGGTTTAACATCTAATAACTTTTCATACAGTGATTTGTTTTTAGCGGTTTCTATACCATTAGAAAGAGCATTTTGTTGGCTTTCTGGGGATATAATAATTAGACATTGAAAATTTATATTTTCCAAGTTATAACAGTTTTTTGGCATCTAACGCATCACTACTTTCTTAATGATCGATTAACACCTTTAATGAGTCTATGTGGCTTTGTTTTTGAACATGAATCTATTCAAATAATAATGAATCTTTGATTTTCAACTGGGAATAAAAATTATGTGTTAAATAAATATAAAATTTCTTTGTTAAAATGACTTTTAGTTTTATTGTTTACATTTGTGACATTTTGTAGTTTTTATTGTAAGAATGTGTTAATCGATCATTATAGTTTAAATGATCCTTTACCTCTAGAAAATCTCTTTTAACTTCTTAACCATACAAAGTTTTTTTTGAATTATAAGATAGTTTACAGAATTATCTTTCTGATGGTGTTTGAATTGCTAAAAACTGGCAAGTGTATAAAAAGTTATTACTTGTTGAAGTTTCGGGCTAAATTTCTCAGAGACACACTGTAGACACAACCAATCATGTCATGATCTCCAATTGACATCGGTATGACATCACTCTTTGTGATTGATGCATTTCTTTTTACGAAGATTAGATCAATTAATGATGATGTATTGTGATGTAAATCGTAGCGTGTTGCTTTGTTTATGATTTGAGACAGGCCATTAAGTGTAAAAATGTCTTTAATTTCTTTATGGTCGTTTGGTTCGTAGTAATTTACATTTAAGTCTCCTAGTAGTAGAAGTTCTTTGTTCTCTCTCGTTGCTAATGACAACTTGTTTTGTAGAAGGTTTGTAAAGTTGTGTGAGAGGTGGCGAGATGAATCAGGGGGTCTGTAAAATGTTAATATCAATATATTTCTGATGTTTTTTAATCGTAATTCAATAAAAATACTCTCTAAACCGTTTTCTTCCAGGTCCTCTCTGCGAATAAAACCATGTTTATTTGCTATGTACATACCGACTCCGCCTCCTCTCGCATCGTTCCTGCTTTTGCCAACATAGATGTACCCCGGAATTTCAAAAGTGTTGAAGTTATCAGTGACTTGCGTGTGAGTTTCACTCAAAGTTAATATGTCGATGTTTTTTCTTACTGTAAGAAATTCAGTGATTAATTCCAGATCTCCATGTAATCCTCTCACATTTTGGTGAAACAACTTAAAGCCTTTGCAAGCAAGTAATTTCTCTAACTCGGGTACTATTCTTGCACCAGGGTTCAACTCAATATCTCCAGCCAGTAATAAAAGCAAAACGCAAGAATTTTTCAAACGATACTTTCTTCCATTGTTCCACAAAGAGCCACAGATAAAACTTTCACTTCCAGTAAATAAAACAGGAGCATTCAATGTAAGACTAATGCCATCTGATGTTAAAAAGCGAACTTTATTTTCTTGTGTAAGTGTCAATAATATCAGCAGAAAACAGAGCACGTCCGTTCTTAACGACGCCATTATTCCGGGTTTGAAAAGATCAAATACTTTAATCGGATTGATTTTTGCGAGATTAATTTTCGCGACTTTAAAAACTGGCGAAATTTTTTGGATTTATTTTCGCGAATAAGCACATTGAAAAATTTCGCGTGGATTAATTTTCGCGAATGGTTGTTTCGAATAATATCTTGTGGATTTATTTTCGCGGTCAAAAGGTTTATAATTGAAAAATAGACTCTTCAGGTAAAAGTTACGGTAGCCTTCTGCTTCATTGACTATTAGATTGCATAACGCATTGACATATGTGCTCACCTCGAACGTTAAATTGTCACCCATTATTGGGTCTCAGTTTCACAGTTCTTTTAAAACCAGACGATTAGCGTCAGCAATCCCTGCTGCACCCCATTCATTGTTGATTACTTCCTTACCATATCAGCAGAAGTGATGTAATTATAGAAATCAACAATCCATCCTGCGTGAAGGGGCTTGAGAGTTGACAAACTTAAATTGACATCTACCTCTTCCAAAGCTCCACTCTCGAATTGCTGGGAAATTTGACGGGAATACATCTTGGCTCCATACTTAGCAACAATTTGAAAATGGAGTATGAGCAGAAAGAAAAGAGGAGATGCTCTAATAATGTCATAGCAACCAAGAAAAAAATGGAGCTAAAATCCATGGACATAAGAAAAATGTTTCTTGAAGGATGCAAAACAGTGCATTCACAAAAGAAAAACAACAAGAAAATGTCATCATTTTAGATTACATTAGATTTAATATAGTGATGTAGCAATTTTTTAAGGGAAAATATTCAATTAACTTGTGTTCATTTTGTCATTTCTTGATCCAATTAACGAACAAAAAGAAATTAAAAAGGAACAAAAAAAATGGATTTATTTTCGCGAACGGGTACTTTGAAAAATTTCGCGTGGATTAATTTTCGCGACCCGACGATTTTGCGTGTTTTCACGATACAAACGTTTGCGAAAAAGGCAAAAATTCGCGAAATCGCGAAAATTACTTTAAGGGCAGAAACTTTCGCGATTTTTGCCTTTTTTCGCGAAAGTTTCTGCCAGGTAAGAAAGTAAAATCGAAATTCGCGAAAGTTTTTTTCGCGAAAAGTCAAGTTTTTCTAAAAATCGCGAAAGTTTTTTCAACAGCAAAAAATTCTCAAATAACAAGAAATCCAAGTACGGAGTGGTTTTAGTTAATTTTTAGGGATGTCCTGAGATACAAACGCTCTAAAATGAACTAAGACAATCTTTACTTTATTTCTATTTACATTTCAATAGATTTTTTGCAAGAAGGTTAAGAATTTTTAAAATAATTCCAAAAAAAATTTCTTCATTCATTGTCATTCGCGAAAGTTTTTTCCCCCGAAAGTAAAGTTTTTGGAGGATTCGCGAAAGTTTTATCAGTAAAATTTGTTCTAAAATTGTTATTCGCGAAAGTTAAATTCGCGAAGTTTCGCGATTTTCCATCCTCGCGAAACTTTCTGCCCGCGAAACTTTCTGCCCTTAAAGTAATCTCGCAAAGATTAATCCCAGGGGAAAATCGAAAGTTTTTTAAACGGTTCCAAGGTAAAACGATGTTGATATGCTCACCAAGTTTCGTTAGCTGCTTTGGGTAAGCTATCATGGAATGCTTTCAACAAGAGCACAAAGTATACGAGACTTGGAAGAAAAGTATGATCGAGAGCAACAGTAATGTTATTGGTTCAATGTCATAGACATGGAGGTACTGCTATTGGCTTTCTAAAAAGAGTCTCAGAGATGCCGATTTTCAAGCATTTCTTCACTCACTCAAACTGATTACTTAATGGATGTTTGTTCTTGATCATGTGCATTATGCTCGCTGGCTACCCGTGTTTATAAAAGACTTAGAAGACCTTGACCCAAATATGATAAGTTATTTCAAACAGGGACACTTTACAATCAAGCGCCGCAATAAAACTTTCTCCAACATAGGAATTGACCAAGCACACGAACAGAATAACAAGCTCGTAAATATTCACGGTGGAGCAATTGGGATCTTTGAAAAACAAAAAGCTCTTTTGCGTTGGCCCGTAAAACGTAGTTAACACTGCACGTTTAATATACACCGCGTTTAAAATAGCGTTTATCAAATCATTGCCGATATGTGTGAAGAAAGTTCAGAAAAAGACAACGTTAAATCAAAACATCATCATGAAAACACTTCATCGTTTGAGGAAAAGACGTCGATTCTTTGTTTACTGCTATGGATGAAATGGGCAACCCTTTTAAAGAAACTGAAACGAATCTCGTACATTTATCTACAATAGTCGTTTTGGATTCGGAAACATCAAAGACAGTCCATTCCGCTCAAAAACTTGGGGAAGAGAAATTTAATTCTTTTTTCAAAAACCGACTACTTAGTGAGAAGAGTCGCTTTATGATGTTTTGCAAAAAACAAAATCATGTTTTTCAAGCAGTCTAACCTATCAACGTCATCAAAGGTACAAAAAAGAATGAGAAGTCTGGTAGCTGATCGAAAATTGTTCTCCCGCTTCTTCATCGCATGTCAATCAAGAACTGGCGAGCTCGTTAATTCTTTGCTCGTGAAAACCACAGCTATCTGGTTTCGATATCAGACTACGGAAGATTAAGAAAGGGCACTGCAAAATCTGACTTTTCGAAATGTTTGTACGATATGACTGATCCTTGTGAAGAGCAATCTAAGACTGAAATGAAAGTTATCGATGGTGCTGCTTTTATCAATATGAATCCACCACGAACGTCAAGAATATTTAGAGATTATGTATGGAAATCAAACATAAAGTGAAAGCTTTTGCAAGAAACGGTGCTCAGCGAGTAGATCTGGTATTTGACATTTATAAAGAAAATAGTCTGAAATCGCAAACCAGAGAAAACAGAGGAAAAGGTTCTCGTGTTGTGGTCAGAGAAGATACTCCAATACCTAAAGATTTTCAGAAATTTCTCCGCAATGATAAAAACAAAAATGAACTGTTCCAGATGATAGCAGATCTTTTGATAACAATTAGCAGCATACAAGTAGTATCTACAAGGATGTCTGACGTACTGTCCAACACACGAGAAGATTTATCGCAACTAAGACCTTGAAACCACGAAGAAGCGGATACTCGCGTTATTCTACATGCCAAAGATAGATCCAACAAAGGAAAGAAGAAGGTGACGATAACTACAGTAGACACAGAAGGTGGTCATTGCATTATGCCATTATTTTACTTTGAACATTGACGAGTTCTAGGTTGAAACTGGCGCAGGTAAAAGTTAAATAATTAAATTGTCCAAAAAACTGAAGAATTATGATACTTCTTACAAGACTTGCTGATTTGCAAATTTTACACTGACGGTATAAAACGTGTTAATATAATATTTTTTAAGCTTTCTTCCAATCCATGATTGCAAACTTGCCGGGTTCCCTCTTTGGTTTGCATTAACCGGATGTGACACAGCTTCAATGTTTGGAGGTCGTGGAAAAAGAACTGCATGGAATGCTTGGAACTCTTTTCCAGAAGTTACAAAATCATTCATAAAGTATGATGGTTATTTTCTATCAAGCAGTTTTTCAGAATAAGTAACGACATACATACATACCGATATTCTTGTTTCTATTTTTGTTTAATCTGAGTTTTACTGAAGTATTCAACGACGAAGACTTTGCCGTCATAGAACGTTTCGTGATCCTTATGTACGACCAGACAAGCACATGTATGGACGTGAACAACTGTCGACGAGTTCTTTTTACAAGAAAAAACAGAGATGTGGAGGCAATACCACCGACAAAAGATGCCTTAAAAAACATTTACTTCGTGCCATGTTGCAGTCAATGCAAGCCAACATTTGCTTTTAAAAAATAAGCTATTTTTTAAAGTTATACAAAAGAAAAATTCTTTATTTTTCATATTTATAACATTTCTTTTAGAATATGGGTGTCGAACTGATCAAAAACAAATCTCAGATGTTGATCCAGAAAATTGACGATGGTTACTAAAACTAGACGGATTCGTTCCTTGCTGGATGACTTTACCAGAAGCAACTGAAGCTTGTCGGGAATTGATCAGATGCCACTGTCAAGGAAGATGTAAATTTAAGAAAGCAAATTTGCTATGTACTGAACTTTGTGAATGTAGTGGTGGATGTCAATAAATTTAAACAAAGTTAAAATGACTCTTGTTCTCACTTTCTCCAAAACCGTTTTTTCTCAATCTGAAACTGCTCTTTTACTGTATAATTTTGAATATAAATAAAAAAACTATATCATAATTTTGAGGCTAAAATTGGTTTGTTTACATTTTTAATAGTATGTTACAAATATATCTTTCCAACGGTATACAATATCTAACATTTCAAAAAAGATTTTTTTTTTCTCCAAATTTGATGACCGTCACAAACGAAATATTTAAATGATCATAACTTTTTATAGAAAGATTATTACACCATGAGCCATTCTTTTTTGAAATCAGTATTAAAATATCTTTCCAACGGTATATAACATGACTTATTTTCTAGAAAAAAAGTCCCTTCAAAAAATTGCTGACTTCATCGATCACGTGACTTTTTGGGGTGGGTCTGTTAAAAATTTTGTTCAGAACATCATAATAAGTGTTTGTACCAATTTTCCCAATTTCATCACAAATCGAAGTATTATTATCTAATTTCCCTCACTGTAAAGTGTCATGCCCACTTACGCGAACAAATAAATTTGTGTAATTTAAAATTATGAGGAAGGGAAATCGTACATCAATAGAATAGAATATCAAAATGCCACTAAGTTAGCGTTATCATTACACTAATGGATTTTCTTCTTTACCTTAGCACCTACAAAGACATCATATATAGTAGGTCTGACATATTATGAATTTAGAAGTAAAACGGTCACTATAAATATACCTTCGTTAATTCCTCGGAATGTGACTTTAATTATCACTTCATATCAAGATTACCAAGACAGATCTGGACAGGGCTCTGACACAACTACTGTTGGTGCTGGAAGAAATCAGATCCAACAATTTGGCATCGTATTTTCCGTCTTATGTCGAATATAATATCAAAAATCTGTTACGTCCGTACCCAGTGGGCAAAAATCGTTAAAAAGTCAATGCGTCGAAGAGCATTTTTCATTTCAGTGTGTACATTTTTATAAAAATGCACTCAATCATAGAGTATTTTCAACAAGGTTGTTAACTGGGGAAACAGCAGATTTTTAAGGTGGTATTCGAACAAAATTTTATTGCATAAAAACGAACGAGATGTAATCATTCTTTCTGTTTCTCGAAACATTTAATTTTGCAACGTCAATAATTTAGCGTCAGTAAACCACGTGTTTTTAAAGCTGTGTAGAACTTGACATTTTTTTCGTACAAAACTTTCGATTGAAAGTCGATTCATATTAAAGGAACTCTTAATAGAAGAATTGTGGTGGGGCTGCGTAATTTGAATCTGGAGGGATATTAATTTTCGTTCCTGATAAGAATTAAAAAAACGTGACAAACACAGCTTAACTACTTTATTGTCAGAAACGTTCGCGGGAAGAAATTTTCGCGGTTTCGCGAAAAGTCGCTAAATTAAATTCCACAAATTTTCAGGGGTTTTTTCTGAACCGCGAAAATAAATTCCACGAATTTAACAATATTGATCTTTTAAAAGAAAATAACTGGGCAGACTTTATAAATTTTCAAAAGATGTGATATTTTTGAATATGACATAATAAAAAATCGTACAAAATATTCATTTGCAATTCCGGTAAAATGTAATTTTTGTTCATCCTCGAAAAGAAACTCCCACGAAATCCACTTTGCCTTATGAACCGCGAATATTAGTTCCACAAAGTTTTCTTCCCGCGAAAATTTTTGACAATAAAGTAACTGTTATATCGGTATTTATTTATAATTTATATTTAAACAATTATAATTATGCACCATTTATTTTTAATAGAATTTGAAAACCGCATTCTCTTGAATAGAAGCAATACTTTAGTTGAATTTGTCCTTGATTAGAATCCATTTAACAAAATAAGTCGCCCTTGAATAGAAATCGCATGTGGGGAATAATAGAAATAAGTTTACGTTGGTATGGCGCCATTTCCATTATGATTTCCTCCATGAATTCATCCGTTAAATAAATCAGGATGTCGACGTCAAAGGCTTGGTCATGTATCGTTCAACGTTGGTCGTGGTATGAATTCTATGATACCGTTCCCTTCTGTTGTGTAGAAAAGTTCTGGCCCTCTCCAAAACAGTGGATCAAGTCAGGAAAATTCTCGCATATCAAACCATTTTTAAAATAATTTCTTGATGGATTTTTTCCAAACCCTCTGTGTGCACTTTGATACGATAACTTTGATATAACTTTGCGCCTTCACTTATCCTCTTTTTTGAATGTTGGAACTCCCTGTTTCTGTGTCATTCCTCATAAAGCTCTCAGAAGCACCTTTCCAAAGAAGTTGAAACGTTGAATTAACAGAATATGTCAACAAGTGAAGAAAACAAACGAACGATGTTAAATCGAGTGTTGCAAAAGACATAATGTCATTCATACTTTTTCTTCCTTTTTCATTCGTAGTTAGGCGGGTTCGCAGCTGTGGAATGCTAAATCATAGTTTATCGTAGATTAGGTGTGGAGATGTGACTTCATCCATTTTCTCCTTGATTTTAGAATAATGTATTTCCTCTTTGTTATTTAACATTGCCTTCCGGTCATCAACCTCGCCTTTTGATCACATTTTTCTCTTCGTCGTCGTCTCAACCAAACCTTGAAACAACTCTGTTACTGACTTAGTACCAATTATGAAAAACACACAATCTGACTTCTATTTCGTTTGATTACGTGCATAATCAACGTATACTTTCAAACGGTTGTAGTTTTCAGCAAACAAGATCATGTTGGCTGGCCCGTAAACTTCTACCGTTTTATGATTCCTAACGTTGATAAAGCATTTAGCATTTTCAATTTCTTTCGCGGCTTTGAACTCATTCATGGTCATGTTTGCTGCTACACCGGACCACTGCGAATCGGGAAGTGAATAATTGCGTGTATAATTGAACTCTTATGAAACAATATTCTCTTTGGCTCAGTTTGTAATTATTATTTTCATGCAGCAATGACGTAGCATTCTCACTCCTTTCCTAAGCTTCAACTTGTTCTTTCCTAACAAGCATTTCCTAACAAGCATTTATTTAACGCCCTATTGGGTTGTTCTTGAAAACAAACACGCAACCTTATTTGATTGTTCCCCAGCTCTTATAGCTGTTATTCATAATGAGGCCAACAGAATTTTAAAAAAAATTCTGTTTGATGATTTTCTGCTTATCGGAAATTATTCGTTCAAGTAGCAACTCTGCTATTCAAGAAAAGTTCATTTTCCTTTTCTCTCCACTCAACCTTCTTGTTGTCATGACAGCCAAGGTAGCACAGACATGCAAAAGAAAGCAACCTCAAAACATAGTATTTTTGGTGATGTGAACTTTCTCTTTAAACTTACATATAGCAAATCATTATGCAGAAAGTCCTAATCTTTTCTCAGCACTTCACTCTCTCCTCACATAAAAACGGCGTGTTTTTGCATCGGAGTAGCCCTGGGTAGGAGGTTGACGTTGAAATTCACAGTCGAATTTATTTGATTTTGGTATAAGGATACCCAGGCCCTCTCTCTAATAGCAGCTTTCATTAGGAATAGTCTTGACCCACCAGGCAAATTTGTTGAAAACCAATGCGGAGGAGTACATTTCTATAGAAATATATGCACTATTTTAATGAAAATGTTCTTCCTCACAGTGATTTTTTTTATATTCTTTCCGACTGCGGAGATCCATCTCCTGTTTTTACTTCTTATTTGTTGTAACTTTTTGAATAACTGAGCAAGAAAAGAATTGAGAATGTTCATTTACGACTTTGTTTCAAGAATGAATATAGATGAAAGCAGAAATCATCAACTTTTGTTGCACAGAGAGTTATTTTGTTTTGATACAAACACCTCTACGAAGAATGTGATCTCCGCCGTCAGAACACAAGGGTGATTCAGCTGACAACATACATGCTGCGCCATCTCTATTCATTTCTCAATTTCTAAGAATCCCATCGCGCATGCGCCGTGATAACAAGCTATTGTGTGCTGCGATTTTCATCGCCGTGATAACAGAATTCTATCAAAAAGAATTTGCGCAATTGCTAACGTAAGATAAAATCAGGTATGCATTTTTTATCATTTTAAAAAAATTGATCCTAAAGAACTGATTATTTTTTGCCTATTTTGACTTTCATTTTTACGGCTTCGATCTTGAAAAACCACCTCACTATCATTGCAGTAGTAGATAATTTGCAATTGATTTTTTTGTTTCTATTTGACTTGATGAGACAGATTTTCAACAATGAGTAATCTGTGTCACTAAAGAGGTAGTTTAGACAAACTGACTGCCAGTTTTGACAGCCATTTTTAATTCTTAAAGAAATTCCTGCGTCCAATTTACAAATATGATGGTGTTCAAAAAGTTGTTTAACTCTTTTTTCAGTATTTTGTAATTCCTTTAAGTTTTTTTAGATATTTTATTCTTAAACTCTTTCATTTGATTTATTCAGTGCATATTTATGAAATATTTAGTTAATAGTTCACATTTTGCTAATATTTTCCCGTAATTTTCATTTCATGAGGAAGCAGCCTGAGTACTTTTCTTTTTTTTTTTTTTCTTTTTTTTTTTTAATATTTTTTCTTTATTGAATTGATCATCACGTACACAAAAACAAATACAAATACAAACATTAAAGGACCCTACTTCCGCAAGGCGCTCAAGGCGATATCGCCAGAAGTAGGATCCAAAAATAAATTAGATGAATAAAAAATATAATAAAAATAAAAAAAAAATAAAAACTAGGTTGGAGTTATATAATCAATGAAAGAGTGGACCACTAAACCTGTTCGTAGCACAAATGAATGTAATAACATGACTAAGAATATCATGATTAGTATGATCTGAAAGATTTGAGTCACCAAAAAGCAAAAGTTTGCAAAGAGATTCGGGGCTTCGTGGCACAAATGTCACGTTGAGGTTTTTGAGATTGTCAAAGAGTGAGAGTCTTTCGCTAGAAAAATAAGAGCATTGCAATAGAAAATGTTCAGTATTTTCTATCGAGTTAGTTCTACATAAACAAAACGGATCAATGGTATCAAGAAAACCATGTTGGAATTTATGTTCCCGAAGGTGACTGAACCCAACCCTCAACCGAGTCAGTAGAAACAGACCTTTATGATGGATTCGGAATGTCGGTGAAGCTTTTGGACGAACAAAATCAAACAAAGCACGCTTAAGTCGTGAGATTGAAGGGAGATCCCTTATATGACTATCCAGCTTGTTCCACTCGTTAATGCAATACGGAAAAAAGGAATTACGATAACGTTTAGTCCGTGCCACCATGGGGTAAATTGGAAGTCTTGACCTGAGATTAGCGATTGCAGCACGCTGGGGTGGCAAAAGGTCAAGCAAGTATTTAGGTGCCATGCCTTTGACAATTTTGAAGAAAAAGAAAAGTCTTCTGCAGAAACGCCTGTCAGCTAGGCTTTCAAGACCAAGCTCAACATAAAGTTTCTCTCGCGATGTACCACGGATACAGCCGGTAATTGCCAAGCAAGCATTGTACTGAATAGATTCGAGATTTCGAGACAGAGTGGTGTTTCCTGGATAGTCATATATGATGTCACCGTAGTCTAAATGAGGTCTAATATAGGCTTTGAAAAATGTGACTAACGAGTCTCTTGGTAAAAATTTGCGAAGTTTATGGATAAGACCGATGCCTCTGTTTGCTTTTAAAATCTTCTCTCTAAGATGGTGCCCAAAGGTTAGCTTTTCATCTAAGATTAGACCTAGATGTTTATGGCTTTCAATGAAAGTTACGGGGGAGTTGTTAAATGAAATAACGGGAACATCAGCTGAGACTCCCCTTTTTGAGAAATAGATTCCAACGGCCTGCTTAGCAGGGTCAGGATTAAATGACATTTTCCATTGGTGAGCCCACCCATTAATTCTTTCCAAGTCTCTATTTAACTTACTACAACTTTCAACTTGATCTAAAACCGTTGAAAATAGAGAAGTGTCATCAGCAGAGATTTTAATGTTTGACTCGAGGCCTTCAGCAAGGTCGTTGATGAAAATTAAAAATAATAAAGGGCCTAAAATTGACCCCTGGGGAACACCAGCTGTAATATGTTCCCAAACAGAATTATAGCCATCCAAGGTGACTCTTTGAACACGCCCAGATAGGAAATCCCTCAGGAGAGAGAGTAGTGAACCATGCACTCCATAAGATTGAAGTTTGAAAAGTAAACCATCATGCCAGACCCCATCAAAGGCTTTAGATATGTCTAAAAAACACCTCTGGTATCTAAATGACGGATTTGCATCAAGACCTTTAAAAATGTCATGCGTTATGGACAACAGCTGAGAAATGCAAGAATCACCCTTTCGAAAGCCAGATTGATTCGCAGAAAAAAATATCATGATCTTCGAAATAGCTGTAAAGAGTGTCGTAGATACACTTTTCAAAAAGTTTACTCAATATTGGCAAAAGAGACACTGGTCTGTAATTTTTGACAATACTTTTATCCCCTTTTTTATAGATTGGGACAATATTAGCTTTCTTCCAATCATTAGGGAAGTTACCAGTAGCTAACGAGTAATTAAAAATGTTCATAAGTGGTTTTAACAAGGATTTCTCACAAATTTTGACCATTCGTATTGAGATACCATCCCATCCATGGGCTTTATTTTCATCTAAAGCCTGAATAAAAGCCAGAAGTTTCGCTTCATCAAAATGAATGGTGTCCAAATGAGTACGAAAAGTACTTTTCTTTTAGTTTCGTAGGTAAAAAGATATTTTTTAGAAAGTTCTGACCAAGGCAAACATTTATTTCATAGAATTTTATTGTGAAATGATATAAAAATAAGAAAATCCTTTCTGAAAAGTTAATTCAACCATAAAATAAGTTAAGGGGAAGGTTTGGAATCATTTTTTATGTATAGATAACCATATAAGAATAGAAAGACAAATATTTTTACTATTAATATTTTATTAACATTACATTAATAAATTTTTTAACAATTTTCTTCGAAATAGGAATGAAAAAAATCAATTATATATATTTCAAAGAAAACAGAGTTTTTGACTTTAGGATCCCCATGGTGGAGTAAAACCTTTGAAATACCTGACTTCTTCCTCCACCTCTCCCAAGTTATGAGCGATGCCAGCGTGAAATCGTTGCCGAATTCGCAATTCCGGCCAATTTTGGAACGAAATTTTCATAAAAATTTGCACAAAGCAAAAATTGGAAGGAGCCCATTTGGCAGTCATTTTGTCATATTTGACCAAAATGGGGCAATTGTGCCCAATTTTGGCCCAAATTTCGAAAGTTCTCCAATTATCATAAAAATTTGCACAATGCGAAATTGGAAGATATTGAATTTTAATTTGCCAGTCATTTTTCTGATTTAAACCAAATTTCGGAAAGGTCTTCAATTTTTACCAAAGTTACCCATATTTAAAACCATTTTGGGTTTTGGGAACGTTTCACTATTATTGAGAGTTGATACGCAGTTGTGACATTTCCTGTTATCTTAAATATCCATGAGACTTTTTGTTTTGCTTCAAGATACTCTCCTCAAATTCATAAAACTCATGGAAAAGCAAAACCTCCGTCATTGAGGAATAATACAATTACATGCTTAATTTTTTGAGTTGCTTTGTTGGCAAGGTATAGCATAATTCATTTTTGTTGTGGAAAAGCCTTTAATCGTTAAAAAGGAGAACTATTACACATTATCTGGGTTCTGAAAGTGTTCAAAACCATAAATAGTTGGTGTAAGTATTTTTGAGAGAGTAATGTTGAGAAAAAAAGGAAAGTTTCTTAAACTGCAATTTCGAAAAAGTCAAAGTTAACTTTTTGTAACATATTTATCTTTTACATAATTGATAGAAACTTGATAGGAACGCATGTTATAAGTCAGCAAACAGTATTTATGATGCTATAAAACCATGTTTGTCACAAAATCATCGGTGAAAAGCAAGGAGAAAGTAATGTAATATGAAGATTTGAAATGTCCACTCATCTATGGTTCACTACATAATAGAAGTGACATCTTTAGCTTGGTGTTGACCGATGTTGCTAGTTGATTTTAATTAATGTTGGTTAAAATTTTGAGCTGGCGACTCGGCTGGCTTGGCTTGGTAACTAAACTACAAATGTGGGTTGTTCAGAATATTGTCATGAACATTTGCATATGTGAAAAATATGTGTTGAAAATGGAGATATTGTCAATATTTAGAAGTCAAGATGTATTGTAGTGGTACCAAATATGAGCTTATAAAATTGTCAATGCTACCATAAATGGCATACCATACCAACCATAGATTGGTATTATTAATGTATTTCAATGAAGACCACATATTTATATTTAATTCAACCTGTATGAAATCTGATTTAGTCTACATTTTGATTTCAATCATTGAAACCAAAATAACGTTTACGAGGGATACTAGTCTGTTAAATAAATGGAGAGACCAAATGGGTCCACCTGTTAATTTTGTTGACTGGTATGAATGTCATGTATTAATTAAAGAAAAATGCTGCTTGTGTTTCAGCAACATCTTTTTAAATATCACTTACTGCATCGTTTGTTTGCTGATTTTCTTTTATAATCAGAGTTGAAAATGTCTATAAGTAAATTTCTATCGTCCTTGTCACGTTTGGTGTCCTGAGTATATTTGGTTAGTCGACACCTAAGGAAAACGTATATTACACAACTCTCCATACGATAGAGAGACACGAACCCCACCAATTAAGCTACCCACTCAAAAAAATAGAAATGGAGTAATCAATAACACGGAGAGTAAACCTATAAATTCTTTGTCGCCATTGCATGTAATCAAAAAAGGTAAAATTGACTAATGATTTTTTTTTTATATTTCAGAGCATCAATGTAATAAGTTGTAACTGAAACATGGTGAAAATTACACAATTTGCTAAAGACTAAATACAAGTCCTATGCCACACATATGAAGCTTCAAAATGCAAAATAAAATATAGAGTCGTCACCCTCTCAGTTTTGGATTAGGAAGCACACAATTGATAAATGGCACCAAAGAGAAAAAGAGGTCAATTAACAGTGTTGCTGTGTAAATATTATCTTGAGAGGCGATGTCAAAACAGAAACTGTCCACGACTTCATTTTTGCAAAGATTTCTTGATAAGTGACAAGAAATGTTTCAAACATCATTGTAAATATGAATTTTCCCATGATCCATTAGACGAACACAATATAAAAATTATGGCTAAGCTTGATGTTGACCATTATTCACGTCAACGACTGGTAGAAACACTTCGTCAGTCATTTCCTCGTATTTGTAAATTTTATTGGGAAAACGATGGACTTTGTGAAAAGGAAAATTGCAACAGAATTCACATTTGCCACGACTTTAGCAACAGTCAATGTAATGATCAATACTGCTCAAAGTCACACAATATAAAAGATAATCATAATTCACAGGTTTTAAAATTTTTTTCCCTTCACAAAATCAAACGTGGGTACAGATCACATGATGCATACCTTTGGTCCAACATCTTGATATCAGAAAACATCCAAAAGAGAGAAAGAGCGTCAACATCCGATTCAAGAAAGAAAAGACCCTCATTTCAAATGCAGAGAAGCTGGAAATCAGAAGTTAATCTTGACTCAGGTAGTAACCTGTTAATGATGTTATTGGTTTCTTTTTTCCTTTTTAAAAGTCTGCTAAATTTCTTGCCTCACATGCTCCCATTCTTTGTCTACCCTTCATATCTTAACATAAATATCGTAGACATCTACAAATTTGTTTACTTGAAAACACCATCTATGACCCGTAATACTAAAAAAAACTTTAGGATTGTGCAAGGGCGCGAAGCCAAAGATGTAACACTGAGGGCATTCCCGCCTAATTCACGCAGAAATGGTCGAAAGTCATTGCTCAAATTCTAATAATAGGGAAAATTTTCTCCATGTGACAACAAATTTTAGCAATTATTAAGCCATCGACAATTCGTGCATTCTAAATGATACAAAAGGGGGAGAAACACAAGAATAAGAAGCAAAATGTTTTTTCGGAACCACCGTCACATATATTTATGAAACACAAACTACAAAACCTTATGCTTCAACCTCCACGACGTCCACGTCCACAACCTCGTGCTAAAATAAAGAAATAAACTAATACTAGCCGCCAAGGCGGCGTCGCTCGCCGCCCATGTCCACCTGCTCTGTATCACTGTATCAATAAACGTCAAATTTCCTTATAAACAGCTCGTACAACTTGTGTTCAACCAGAAGCAGATTCGAAGTCACAACCTCTGCTAAAACCAATCTTTTATCAGTGTAACAATACACTCAAAACGTAGAGAGAAAAAACTTCAACTTTTTATTAGCTTTTGTTTTAAAAAAGTTACGCGCTCTAACATGGGTGCTATCAAACGTAAGGGGGAAATGGTTTCTCTTCTTAAAAAGATCACACGGGAGGAGAGAAAAAAGGCACGTGCTAAATGAATAAATAGAATAAAAAAACGTTCGATCAGAACGAAATTAAATTATTAAAAGAAAAGCAAAAAAAAAAAACATTTTGTTTTATGATACTCTTTTTTTACCTATCGGTTTTTAAACATTTTGATTGCTCAAAAAAACAGTTCACCCGTCTCAGACAGTCAGGCAAGAGTTAGTGGCAAACCGAACATGCTGCCACGTTCTGCCACTGCTGCTTTTTGTCAAAAATGTTTAATCAGTTAGTTTCTTTGTATTTAGTTGATGTACTGTTTTCAAAGCCAAGTCAACGTGGAATATAAAACTAACAATAACGATAAAAACAAAACGTTATTCCTATTAGTTCATCAGCCAAAAAACGTCACGTTCGATTGGGGTTGCAATGTATTTGCTTCGAACTCACGTCGCACACAAAAAAAGAAATAATTTCGCTCACAACTCAATCTACCATTTTGCGTGACTTACAAACAAACAAACAAACAAACAAACAAACAGACAGAGAATCGGCTATTAATATATAGACTAGCCGCCAAGGCGGCGTCGCTCGCCGCCCATGTCCACCTGCTCTATATCATTGTATCAATAAACGTCAAATTTCCTTATAAACGGCTCGTACAACTTGTGCTCAACCAGAAGCAGATTCGAAGTCACAACCTCTGGTAAAGCCAATCTTTCATCAGTGTAACAATACACTCAAAACATAGAGAAAACTTCAACTTTTTATTAGCTTTTGTTTTAAAAAAGTTACGCGCTCTAACATGGGTGCTATCAAACAGGGGCAAAATGGTTTCTCTTCTTAAAAAGTTCACACGGGAGGAGAGAAAAAAGGCACGTGCTAAATGAATAAATAGAATAAAAAAACGTTCGATCAGAACGCTTAACAATTAAAAGAAGAAATTAAAAGAAAAGCAAAAAAAAAAACAATTTGTTTTATGAACATTATGTTTTATTTTTTTTACCTATCGGTTTTTAAACATTTTGATTGCTCAAAAAAAAAGTTCACCCGTCTCAGACAGTCAGGCAAGAGTTAGTGGCAAACCGAACATGCTGCCACGTTCTGCCACTGCTGCTTTTTGTCCAAAATGTTTAATCAGTTAGTTTCTTTGTATTTAGTTGATGTACTGTTTTCAAAGCCAAGTCAACGTGGAATATAAAACTAACAATAATGATAAAAACAAAACGTTATTCCTATTAGTTCATCAGCCAAAAATAGTCATGGTTCGATTGGGGTTGCAATGTATTTGCTTCGAACTCACGTCGCACACAAAAAAAGAAATAATTTCGCTCACAACTCAATCTACCATTTTGCGTGACTTACAAACAAACAAACAAACAAACAAACAGACGGAGAATCGGCTATTAATATATAGATGATATTGGGATTGTGGTGGGAGGGAGTGTTACATCTTTGGCTTCGATTTTATTCATAAAATTTCATTTCATAAAATTTCCGCCAAAGATGTAACACTGAGGGCGTTCCCGCCTTATTCACGCATAAAGGACGGGAAGCCATTGCTCAAATCCTCTCTTCAAAGCTTTCCAGATAACAGATAATTCCCAAGTCAATCTTTTAATATCTGTTTGCAATAAAATTTTTCGAAAGTTGAAGCACTTGACCAATGACCTCGTTTTAAAATTTCTTTCCTATCACTTTCTGTTTAGAAGACGAGGCAGACCTAGTAGAATGAGCAGGAAAACTAGAAGTATCAATGCCTGACTCTTTCATTACCTCTACAATCCAACGAGAAATGGTAGATGTTTTAACTGCCTGATGAGGTTTAATAAAACTTAAAAGTAACTGATTTTCCTGTCCTCTCCACGATCTTGACCTTTCAATATACAAATCAATGAAATGACAAACACAAACATTTTTGTCCTCAGAAAATTTCTTAAATTCAATAGGAGGGCGCATTTTTCCTGGTCTGGCTGATTTGGTTACTTTACCAAAATGGAACGCATAACCTGTTGAATGTCTTACTAGATATCTTACATCTAAAGAGCCAAGTTCATGAGCTCTCGCTACTGAAGTTAGTAGTCAATTTTAGGGTTAAAAGTTTATCAGACAAATCCGTACCCACACTCATGAGATAGATAATCACCTTATCAACATCCCACACAAAGAGATATCTGGGTTGAGGGCACCGCTTATTATGAATACCTGCTACTAATGCTGAAACCATAGGATGTTTCCCTACGGCAATACCTGAAATTGGTTCATGGTACGCCGATATAGCTGATCGATATCCTGCAATTGTATTATATTCCAATCCCTGTGCAAACATGTCCGCAAGAAAGTCTAAAATCCAATTTATAGGACATCGAAAGGGATCAACTTGTTTTGTACTACACCAGCTACTAAACTTGCGCCAGGCTGACTCGTAATGTGAAGTTGTGCCTTCCCTTCTGGAAGCCGTGATAAGTTGAGCAGCCCCCTCTGATACTCCTTCACTAAGAAGTCTTTTCCTGATACTGTCCAAGCCACTAGCTGAAGCTTTGATTGCAGTACAAGTGGATGAAAGTTCCCTTTTGGGTCTCTCAACAGATCCTGGGGTTTTGGTAAAAGTAGAGGGTTTTTCACAGACCTTTGAAGAAGAATTGGGTACCAAGGCTGTCCCTGCCAAGCCGGAGTTATCAAAACTAGGGAAGCCTGGTCGATCTTGACTTTTCTCAACACTCTGCCGATTAGTGCAAATGGAGGAAAAGCGTACCCTTGAAGATGTGTCCAGCAGGACTGAAAGGCGTCTCGGTTGATACTGAGAGGATTCAGTTTCCAAGACATGTATCTCGGAACCTGGTGTGAAACTCTTGACGCAAACAGGTCCGTGCAAGGTGTTCCCCGCAGACTGCAAATCCTCTGAAAGACTGATTTCTTCAGCATCCATTCGCTTGAGTCTTTGACTGACCGTGACTCTGCATCTGCCTCCAAGTTTAACTTTCCTGGCAGGTACTGTGCAATAATTATGATCCCCAGGGAAATTAGGTAACCCCAGATTTCCTTGCTTATCTTTGTCTTTGTCTCTTTGTACCCCTTCTTTGTAGAAATCAATGTTTTGCCCTGACTCAGAGTGATATTCTGTATCCACCACTGCAGTTCCTCTCTTGCTTCTTCTGACAGGGACACCATGGAGTTGAAATTCCCCCCTTTTGCCAACTCCAGAATTTGCTGGCGTTGAAGAGCTCTGTACTGTAGAGGAGCAGGTAGGACTGCAATAGCTGATGAAGCCAGTCTTCTTATCACACTTGCTATCTCTCTCACTGAAACAACTTCCTCTCTCAATAATTTCTGACACTGATTGACAATTTTTTCTCTCTTCAACGTTGGGAGCATTAGTGACATTGACCTCGAGTCTATTATTACCCCAAGAAATTCGATTTTCTGTGTAGGATCTAGAACTGACTTTTCCACATTGACTGTGAACCCCAAACTCTGGAGGACATAGATCAAGGTGTCTCGAGACATCTTGATGTCCTCCATTGTTCTCCCAATCAGGAGAATATCGTCCAAAACGATGATCAGAAGGATATTCAGCCGTCTTAACAGAGCTATAGGCACCTTCATGAGTTTTGTATAAACAAGTGGGGCCGGGGATAGTCCAAAGCACAGGCATAGAAATTTGTAGTAGTTCCCTTTCCATAGAAAACAAAGAAATTCCTGAGAGTCTGGATGAAGAGGAACTGAAAAATAAGCGTCCTTTAAATCCAGCTTGCACATCCAATCTCCCTCCTCCCTCCCTCCTGTAAAATTTCCTTCAAGGCAAGACCTTCCATTTTGAAGTGTAGATACTCTATATAACTGTTTAGTTCCTTTAAATTGATTACTGGTCTCATACTCAACCCTTCTTCCTTGGGAACCAGAAACAATGAGCTGACAAACTTGCCTTTCTTTGGAATCAGTTGTACTGCCTGCTTTTGCAGCATTTTTTCCAGTGAATTTCCTCCTCTGACATTTTGAGCGGTCGTGGAGGTACTTGTTGAACCGGTTTTTGCACAAATGGAACCCTGTAGCCCTGGACCATTTGGAGAATATTGGAGTCTTTTGTTATTGACCTCCAATTTTCTAAAAAGTGTCTGATTTTTCCCGTCACAGGTAGATCTGGATTTGGAGGCACCCTGAAGAGTCCCTGTAATGTTGGATGAATTCTGGGAAAATCTACCATCCTTAGAAAGTCTGTTGGCAAGGCCTAAGAAAACCCCTGGTTGAGATTTAATTCTCTTACCTCTATTGCTGTTTGACGCTGCTCTACCAAATATGCGCCCCCCACCTCTTCGTTGGGATGAGGGGCCTCCTCGAAAGGGATGTTGACCTCTGACACTTCTGTTAGAAGCATACTGACGTAATCCAGTAAATACACTTTTGGATTTCTGTCTTGCCGAGGAATCTTTTGATAATTTTTCATCAAATGAAGGACCAAATAATGTCGAATTTTTTGGTGAGTCTAATAAATCTGATTATTTCTTCAGTATTTCCTTCACTTTGACAGAGTTATCTATTAACGTTGATAACAAATTCAATCGACGTTGGTATGATGTTCAGTTAAATGCTTGACCAGTTAGAAGGATGCTAGGGTCAAACAGGGATGAGATGTAGTTCCATTCCTCATCATTTCCTTGATCATTTTCTGTGGATGATCTCCTTTCTTCATCCATTATATGCCACAACCGTAGTAGTGGACCCATTATGTTGAAGATTTTTTCTTGAACTGTCTTCAAGACCCTTTCAGTTTGTAACGGAATAATCTTATGGTTCTCCACCAAAAGCTCTGTAATGTAGGAATCAAGCTCCGGTACTACCTTGATATTCGAAGGCACTGGATCCACATTCAAAATTTTGTCCTATGTCCTTCTCTGGAAAGTGTTTGAACATATTACTTGTGAATATAATGTAACATGTCAGCCGGTAGCTGCCATTCATTCTCTGATGCTGAGGTATCCAGCTCAAAACGTGCTGACTTTGACGACGGTGCGGGACACTCATCCTCAATAATGGTACCCTCAGCAGGTCTTTTAAGTCCACTCACACCCTGATTGTCAGGGGTCGTAATAACTGGATGAGGCGTAGCTTCCTCTTGATCGTGTTGTATTTGTTGGACTTGGATTCCCCTACGAAGTAGACGGGAAAACATAACAATCAATATCGGTAATATTGACTCTAAAGGTTTTGTGTCAATCACGGAATGGTTGACAACAGATTGAGGACAATATTAGTCCAGGTTACTTCCCAATGGATCTCCCTTTAGTTTAAATAGTTAATCGATTCAACCACGTAATGATTGACAAGATTAAGGGAGATTAAAAACCACAAAGTATTTACAAATTATTGACTTCGTCGGCCATCTTTACACTTGCGCGAATTGGCGAAAACAGAGGATTTGAGCAATGGCTTCCCATCCTTTATGCGTGAATAAGGCGGGAACGCCCTCAGTGTTGCAACTTTGGCGGAGATTTTATGAAATGAAATTACTTTTTCCATTGCATAATTTTTCAATATTCGATCTATAAACCATTATCACTTCAATTTTGAAAATACCTTAAAGGAAAAGAGAGGTTGCTTTAAGTTTTCATGTTATAATACTGTTCTTTTCTGTAAGTGCCTTTTTGTAAACCTCCAGGACCAACGGAACAAGATGTCATATATAATATGTTGGACCAAGGAAATACCAGTATATCTCTCGAATCGCTAAATTACTTTGATAATGACCAAAAGGCTGAAGAATGGCTTGTGAAACATCAAGATGCTTTTCGTTTGGAAAGTACTGGTAATACGAAAACTGTTCACATTTGTGTTGAAGAAATAAGACCATGTCCTCATTACCTTATTACTGGAAATAGTTTTTGTTCTGAAGCTTTCTGCGGTATGTTTCATGTTTGCTATGATTTCCTTTTTCATGAAAAACACAACAAACGAACATGCAAGTTTAACCATGACCTACAGGATTCACACAATCAAATGGTATTATCTAATTTGCAGTTCACCAGGTTGACTGAAACACATATAATGGAGTTATTAAGAGTTCGTTATCCATTTGTTTGCATGGATTATAATTATGATGGATGTTTCTTGACTGAAAGGATGTGCACAAAACTTCATATTTGTTACGATTACCTGAATGGTAGTTGTCAGAAAGTGGAAAGCCTTTGCAGATTCAAACATGAGAGTGCATTAAACAGCCAGCAAGCCCTAGAAATAATGAAGAATTATCATATTGAACCAGAAGAATTCGAATTTTGTGTAATCTTACCTGAACGGAAACATAAAATAAACAAGATGCTTCATTCAAATTCAGGTAAGATAACTGGTTTTATTGATTTTTTCTCGACGTGAAATGTAATCATATTGCATTCATTAAATTGAAACTTCTTGTGTATTTATTTTGCCTCTGCTCTTATGTTTTGTGTAACTTGGGGAGGTTTAATATTGTGAGTCAAAGATCTTCATTGTAAATGCAACAATTTTGCAACTTTGAATATTGATATTTCCCCTGGATTTTTTGAAATTGAAAAAAAAATTGTATTTTGGGAAAATCCTTCTATAAATTGAACGTGCTACTTGTATTTGGAATTTGGTACTCGGAACTTTAAAATCTAAATGAGACAAGTGAGTTTTGAGACTTGCTTTTAAGGCCCTAAATGGGGTCAAAATTTCTGGTAGCTTTTTAAATTATTCATTGATAGCACTCTAAAAGGATTGTTTCGAAAAAGTGGAATTGGGAAAATGATCGGTGTTCTTCATTGAGAAAAAGCCTTTAGCAATCTCGTTTTGCTATGACCAACCACAACAGAGATGTCGTTGGTCAAAACTTTTGATAAAGTCACAGACCCATCCCCAAAAATAAATGGGCTCAAATTTTTCGTCATCCATTCGTTTGTATCGCCAACCCCAAAAAACGGCAGTTATCCATATTGGTTACCAAGATAATTTTGTCGCATTCGATTTGAGCCTCAATACAATGGCCTCACGCTGACGTCACACACAAGAAAAATAATTTCTCTCACAGCTCACATCTACCATTTTGCGTGACAGACAAACAGACAGACAAACAGAGAATTGACTCTAATATACAGATTTTTGCCTAGATCGATTTTTGGGATTCGATATTCACCAAATTCAAAGACTTAAATACAAAAACAAGTCTTCCTCTTAAAATGCCGTCCTTGTAGATGATATCTTGTGAGATGTAATAACGAATTCTTTTTAGACGATTTTAACCCTTGGAAAGATGAAGCCATTTGTCTCCGTTATCTGGCTGGAGAATGTGAAGATTCAAGTTTGTGTCATTTGATACATTCACCAGGAAAACGTCCTTTTCTATGGCAAAATAAAAAAGCAAATGAGGATGGTTGGGAGAATTTTTCCTCTGAATTGAATGAGAAAATGGAGAAAGAGTTTTGTGATCCTTCTAGAGATTCTTGGAGCAGGTATTGTGACCCTCAAAAATTATTAGTTAACCAATATTTTCATGAAACTTAAACAATTCAAACTGATTAAAAAATTGCATTGCTTTTTTTTGCTGATCATATTGTTTTTTGTTTACTTGTCTGCTTATAGCGATCTTGCCATTAGTTGTGAATCATTTGCAACTCTTTCTGACATAAAATGCAATAAATACAATGACGAAAATGTTGAGATTCGTCGTCTGTCAACAAAGTCATCAGTGAAAGGTCAGAAAGATGACTATGGTCTAACAGAATGGCAATGGTATTGGAAAGGAAACACTGAGTGGCATAAATACGAGATTTCGGTACGATTATTGTGTCCTATCTATAAAGATAACTTTTGAAATTGTCATAACTTCAAGAAGTTGATGTTATTTATTTATATAATTCTTGTTTTAATATTTAGATTGAAGAAATAGAACTTGCATTTCTCAACGGTGAGTCATCATGGCAATTCCAAACTACTCAATTCAATTACATTCTGTTATTTGATACTATGAAGCAGCAGAATCAAGATCCAAGATACCACACAGAGAGAGCTGTCCGTAGAAGACCTGTTTTTAAAATAAAGGAAGATATGAAAAGGTAACTTTTATAATCAATGATGTTATTTCATAGTGGATAATGTCAGGGAAATTAAGCCGTATATAACGTCCCATTTTTTAATCCCTGTCGCAGTTTGGCGTTTTTGTCAGTTGCTAGCGCTGACTGAAATTAACGGTCAAAACAATTGTTAGCATGTGTATTGAACAAACAAACCAAGTTTTTCTTCCTTTACCTCCAGTGCCTATGCTGTTGACTGAATAGGGATGGAAGGTAGAAGGAAACTGGTAGGGATGTTTTGATAAATTTTTGGTATAAATAACGTTTTTCGTACCATCGACATTTTAATTTGACGTAAAAACAATTGCAATGATTGCAATTAGCACTTTTGCTCTAATGTCGTGTAATATTTCTGTGATAAATTTTTATTTATGATTATTGTTTTACATTCATGCAATTTCTTCAAACTTTCGAACAAAAAGCAACGGAAAGATTTTCACACGCTACTGATCACAGTCAGTGTAAACATTTTTCATAAGAAAAATTTTCCTAATTATAAAAATTAAGGATTTGAAAATTACAAAGACTAGAGGGATTACAAAGTGCAGCAAAAAGGGGTTGAAAATTGCGATAAAATGGATTACAAGGTGGGACGAGATTACAAGAAACAGCATCAGCCAACAAATAGGTTGAAAAATGTTTTATACAATTGAGGAATTTGTTGGAGCTGCATTATTTGCAAATAACGGAACGGAACGGAAGAGAACAAACATTTTTAATGTTGAAAATATTGATGTAAATGCATTTAACTGATTAGGTTTATGCTTGGAAAATATTGAACCTTTCTGCTGGGATATGTTTGATTGTTGTAAGGGATCTTATTTATGTTAACAATTTTTTTTTGTGATTTGTTAGACTTCAACCAATATTTATAACGCCTCTACATTGGCCGTTGAATCATAGTGAAGGCGAAAGAATATCTTTGGATGAATCACACAAGTATCAAGAACTGAAAAATGATTTTGAAAAGACTATGTCCGCACTCGTTTGCGATATTCAGGAGGTATGCAACAAAGAACATTATCACATTTACAAAAGGTAAGGTGAAACATGATACTCTATAACGTATACGTTTTATCAGGATAACATGCTTTCAAATCCACTCAAATATTCGTAAGAAACGTTTATCATAAAAATACTTCCAAATATGATATGATTAAAGAGAAGATTGTGAAGTAGCAAAAAAGTATAAAGCAAAACATGTAGCAAAATAGATATTAGAGTTATAAACATGAGGGCCTATACAGAGAGCCTGTTTCTATGGAGAATAGGTTCATCTCGTTATTAAAAAGACTCTTTTTAACTCTGAAAGTTCCAAAAGCGAAGCTTGAGCTTGGAAAAACTACTTTTAAAATTTCTGGTACAAAACTTTATAACGACCTTCCTTTGAAATTAAGAAAAATTGAGAATTATGACGCTTTTTGTAAAGAAATAAAACAGTTTTATACACCATAGGTTTTACATACATTTCAAAATTCTATCTTGCTAAGATATGCAATAGGGAATAGTACTATATGTGTATTAGCTTCAGTCCTGTATTGCATATTTCAGCAACTTTTAATTATTTATTTATTTATTTATTTTATTTGCAGGTAATGATTTTTTACTAATTTACTAATTCAGCACAGGTCTGACATTGATAGCAGTTATTTACATAAATTTTTATGTTCTGAACTGAAGTTTTGTACCTGTATAAATATTCTAATAATAATAATAATAATAATTAATTCTGATATGAGGATGTCTCAAGTTAAGACACTAAAACCATCGAGACTGACTCCATAATTATAATGACGTAAGTGACTTTTTTGTTATATAGCAGCATTTCTAGACGTTTTTGCCATAAAGGAGGCACACTTATACTTCATTCATTCTTATGAAACTTTCGCCATTTTGGAACTTGAACATTTTTTCAAAAACTATCCTTCGCTTTTTCAAGTTCTAAAGGAAATTTTGTTAAGCTGGAGTAAATATGAGTGACTTTTAGTGGAAATTAAACTGAATTTGTAACAAATAAGAATGAAATTGCCAAAATTAGTAAACACCAATAAATGTTAGTTCATAGAAAATACTAGTGACAAAAGAGTTACGCTCTCGCATAATCCAGATCTAAAAAAGGTATAAAAGTTTTTTCACTGTGAGTAGTAACCTTAAGCAGTGAGAGAAGAGTTTAACAACAACAGGAGTTTCGAATTTAAGAACAAAAACGAGAACATTTTTGAGCAAGGGAAGTAGATTACGTTGAGCCAAGGTCCATTGTATAAGCTGTGCCATGCCGAGCCGAACTGGGACATTTTACAGCACGGCTCGGCATTTGGTTTTAGACAGTCGAGCCGAGCCGTGCTGAGGCGTGCGGCACGGCTTATTTGATTTTATAAGCTGTGCCAAACCGATCTCAGAGAAAGTTAAATGAGTTCGGCTCAGCTTTGAGATAAGGTGGTAACAAATTCAATACGCCATCATTTTGCCAAGTAAGAGAATCAATTCTTTTTAACAACATTCATGTGCAATTAACTATGAACAATGTATGATGATGTAATAAATACCATATACTGGTCGTATCCACCTTTAATCATGATTGATCTTTACCATTTCGCAAGTTTTTCGCGTTTCGGAAGAAATACTCTCCTATATGACAGATATACGTTTAATGGCATTGTCGCATTTTCTGTTTTTTAAACAATCCGCGTATACTTGCAGGTATTCTAAACTTGTTTCTCGATTTGGAGGACCAGGCCTTAATTTTGTATGATATCAAACTTTGTGATGAAATTACTTTATGAGAACTTTCTTCACTTGCAAAACTTGTCAATCTATGGAAATGTCATTCACCAGAAGGGAACATCCTTAGAAAGTAGTTGGATATTTATCAATGGAACAGTTCGCCCAATCTACAAGTTCAATCAACAGGTGCAAAGAATTTTGTTCAATGATCACAAAAGTGTGCATGCTATCAAATACCAATTAGTAGTGGCTTATCGCAAACCTTTCGTTTTTGAAGGAAGAAGACAATAGTGGATTGCTAGCCGAATCTTTTTTGTAAAACACGGCACAAACACTATGCTACAACAATATAGCAATAGACTGAATGGCCATCCTTGCAACATTTACGGTCACGCAAGCCTTCAACTTCCTTATTGGGACAATGGTTCAACAGCTCCACAACACCCTTTTAACAAATGTATCGGTCGAAGGGGTATTCAAAGAAATTGTAAATTATTTAGCTTTTATGGCTTTCGTAAATTACAGTTCAAAGGCATTCCCAAAATGTACATAATTTGCAGAATGTTAACAAATGCAAATACATGTTTATGCAAATCACAAACGAGTGCGTGTTTGGAACAGAAACACTTTTGCTGAAAAATTACTTCTTACAAGCGTGTATAAACATAACTTTAACGTTGTAGAAATTCAAAACACCGTTTGAATTCTTTATTAACAAAAGCTGTCAGAACTGTAGCAGGCACTTCTGATACAAGCCAACAAAATTACATAGAAATAATGCATTTCCCGTGGCTTCAATTTAATTTTGGGTAAAGTCATGTTTCGTTTCCAGAACTTCTTGACCTATTCTTGGCGTTAGTAACTTACAACACTCTCATAATTCTTATCATCGACT
This sequence comes from Turritopsis dohrnii, assembly GCA_027922465.2. Taxonomy (NCBI): domain Eukaryota; kingdom Metazoa; phylum Cnidaria; class Hydrozoa; order Anthoathecata; family Oceaniidae; genus Turritopsis; species Turritopsis dohrnii. Next base: position 98,498 of record BQMF02000537.1, read on the forward strand.
TTAAACTTCTAACTTTTAAGTTGAATCAAATAGTGCAAAAGAACTAATAGTAAATTTACCTCACTTCCCCTTTAAATACGACGAAATGCCCTGTTTGCACTAAAAAATGTGGCGTTGTAAAGACTTATTTGCAACATACCGCTACATGATATAGAAACCATGCTGTGTATCAATGTTTATAGTGTGAACAGAAGGTCAATCCGATGCAGAAATTTGTGTTGACTATTAACGTCATCTAAGAGTCTTCTGAGAGACTCAGTAATTTTAAAAAAATTAATTTTATTTTTCAGAAAGAAAATCACCATGTGGAAAAAACTAGGTGATGTCAACGAGAAGTTTCTTTACCATGGCACTGATCATTCTGTCGTAGATGCCATTTGTGCCCAAAACTTTGATTGGCGATTATGTGGCAAAAATAAAACCTCATATGGAAAGGGGAGCTATTTTTCCACAAATGCATCCTACAGTCATCGTTACACAACAATGGACAGCCAGGGTTATCGTTACATGTTTCTTGCATCAATCTTGGCTGGGCGTTCTACTGTTGTAAGTTATTAATTCTTTTGTTGATAATGAGTGCGGCTGCTAATGTCATGCAAACATCATTCCACTAGCCATGCTTTTTTAGCCATAATGTAAGTTGGGTTGAGTTCTCAATGATGTTTGCTATATTGAAGACCTAAAACTTAAATTACACTTATCACATGCTTTAAATTCATTAGCCTTCAGCTACCATGCTACAGTATTCACTATTATGTAAAGCATTTAAAATACCCGTGGTTTTTCCTCCTTCTCCTACTACTTCTATACTGCAAGCTATGAACATGACATTGTCGCCAAATTCACAATTTCAGGCAAGTTTGGACTTTCAGTTCACCAATTTTCATAGAAATATGCACAAAACACAATTGAAAGGTGCTGATTGCAAATTTGACAGTCAATTTGTCAGATTTGAGCACAATTTGGCAATCGACAATCAATCGTTGTATTTTGGAGATATGCATCATTGTGTTGTGTCCTGAAGTGTTCAAATCTAGCGACATCTTGTTTTTTATTAAAACCTTTTTCTTTCACGTTTTTATTTGAAAAACTCCTTTTGAAGCTTTCAGGTGATATAAGCCATGGGAGCGTTTTGTCGCACTCTCAGGAAAATATAACTGAGAGAAAAAAACACTTCAAAATTTTTTTCATTCAGTATCTTTTTTTCTAAATTCTTTATATAGCGTATAAGCTTTTTATGTTCCTTTGTGAGAGTAAATTTGCAAAGCAATGGAGCATAAATTTTTTATCATTTGCACATGTTCCTATTTCGTAAGTTCCTTTTGTTATAAAAGGAACAATTTCCGAGGCACTCTTGGGACCTTTAAAGTCTTCATCAGATGCACGATGTTTTATAGAATAACAAAGACCTTGCAAGACCGATATTTAATGTCGTAAACGGTCTATGCTGTTCTGTATTGTGCTAACTTGCAATACGTTTGTAAGGAAGGCTTTGTTCCGTTATGTGTGAGACAAAATGTTCCTATTGGTGTAATAATTATAAAAATCATACAGTCGTGTATAATACGGAACACGAGTGGAAAACCCTCAAGAATTTCTGCTGACCACTTTAATTCGGTCTGTCAGGTTCCGCAACTTAGCAATTAAAATCCAACTTTTTGATTGGTTGAAAGTCACATGATACTTAATTAAGAAACTTGCATAAAACGGATCGCGTTGATCTTCTGATTCACTAATCGACAAAGATGTCGAAAAGACGTATCTTATCAAAAAAGGTGTGGCAAAAAGCTGTTGGAAACGAAAGAAAACCGAAAAGATTATGTTTAAAAGCCAGTAGCAACGGAGTGTACATATGCCCAGTAAAGTCATGCGAAAGTGAAGGATTTAAAACGCAAAGGGGTTGTAGAAAGCACGTTTATATGAAGCACGGTTGGTTTTACTTTTTTGACGAGAAACCTGACGTTACCACTATATTTCCTGAATTTGCAACACGAGTATCGAATCAAAGTAAACGAAAACGAGGCTGCACTTCTTCAATGCCGATGTTTGTTAAAACATGTACTGTTGGAAAACTGTTTTCAAAATGGCTACAAAGTCCAGGTGGAGGAGGTAAAAGTTTGTGTCAAGCGAAACAAATAACAGCCAAACTATTAAAGTATGCGAAATTCTGTTGCGATGACGTATCTATTCTCTGGGACGTACCAGGATGTGTTATAGACTATTGCGTTGGATCGATTACAATGCTTTCTGACTTTGTGGATTACTTGAAGGACACTTGGAAACTTGGTCATTCTGGAATTATTGGTTACATGAACGCCATTTCTCACACGCTTGACTTCAGAAGGAGTAATGCAATTAAAAGCGAGAATATACCTGTATTCATTGCAGCTGAAATTTACTTAGACAGGGTAAAAAAGTGCTTAGCAAAGCAAATGAAGATTGAATGGAGTACAGTACTGAGCAAGGAATATCTTGAAACTATCAATTGTTGGGCTAGTCTGGAAGATTTACAAAATGTTATTCCTTTTCATGCCAACAAATTTTCACAGATATTGATTAACGCTAGTGATTCGACTGCCATTATTCCAGCACACGATTTGTCTTTCAGCACTTCGTTTGTTGTAGCTGTACTGTTTCTAATGGTGAAAGCAAGTCGACCAATGACATATCAGTATTTGACTGTTGCAATGGTACGTGGCGTTGGAAGTGAAGGCGGTGTTATCGATCAAACACGATTCAAAACAAATTATAAATATGGATTTGATACTCTCATTATTTCGAAAAGAGTTGTTGATATTTTGAATGGGTACATAGCTTGTATTCGGACTAGACTAAATCCTATTTGCGAGTACGTTTTGGTAACAAAGAATGGAACTCAGCTGAAACAGTTAAGTGATATTTTCGGAAGAATTGTTTACCAGGCTATTGGAAAGTATATAAATCCGACACGATACAGACAGATTATCGAAACGGAAAGCTTGGGTAAACTGAACGAACGTGAGCAAGCGGCTTTATCACGTGATCAAAAGCATACATCACACGTAGCTAGAATACATTATCAAAAACTTCAATCAGCCGAGGTAGCCCGTCAGGGTCAACAGTGTATGGAAAAGCTGGTAACCATGGACAAAGAATGTACGAATAACCATACTTTTAACGATCATTTTGCGATATCAACTTCGAACTCGACAGTAATGGAGTGGACCGAAGAAATGAACGAGCGAAATCCTGTCTTAACATATCTTTAAACGAGAACTTATCCGCTGCAGCAGAACCGCAGAATAAAGGCATCAAACGACAAAGCAAGGCTGCATTTTCGGCTACTGAAGATTCGTTTCTGTCTTATGGTATCAAAAGATATGGTCATGGAAAATGGACAGCGATTTTACGAGATCCGGAATATAGCTTTCATCCTTCAAGAAAACCGAGTACATTGATGATCAGAGCAAAGAAGTTAAACTTAATTTAATATATGTACTATGTCTGAAATTTATTTGAAAGTAATGCTTTGCGAAGGGAAGAATATAAAAGGGTTATGTTAGCAAATAGACCTTTCTTTTGAGTAACAAATCTTGCACGAAGATGTTCTTCAAGTTTTACAAAGGCGTTTTAACGAACACTGGTGATATCGTTACAAAATGTAAATTGAGTGAAGAAGATGAAAGTTGGTTAAAGAGCACACTTTCAGAGCTTCAGGTCACAAGACCATTAAAATTTCGAATTGCCGACATTAAAGATAGTAAAATTCTAATGTCACAGTTGACTTTTATAAGAAGAAAACAGAACAACGAGCTACTGCTGCACAAAAACTTAAAATATGTAGTGTTAATAAAAATATGTAATGTGCATGTAAAAGAGAAAAAACACAAAATGTAAAACAACTGCCTCCCCCTTTCCAGCCCCTGAAGATCAACTATATCAGGGAGAAGAGATATCAAATACGTCACTCAATGACTTCATTTCCTATAAATAACAAATTCCACGTCATGTCGTGCTACATGTACCTAGTGAATTTGAATGGGCTTGTTACACGTTGCTACATCTTGCTACATCTAGTTACACCTTCTTACACACTATTACCAGAATTAGAACATTGATGTTCAGTTTCAGCCAATTAGTTACCAGTCCCTTCAGCGACTAAGTTGCCTTGTGACACCTTATGACACCTTATGACACCTACTTACACCTTATCACCCACAGTCACCCAAACTTGAATATGAAAACTTGTGAAAACAGGTAAGAAGCTGTAACAAGGTGTAATAAGGTGTAACAAGGCGTCATAAGGTGTATTAGACCAACCTTCTCATTTAGAGTCCCGGAAACTAGGTTGACTTCTTTAATCAGTAGCCCAACTTTGGTAACAAGGTGTAAGAACATGTAATAAGGTGTAACAAGGTGTCATAAAGTGTAATAAGGTGTAAAAATACAACCTCTTACTTAGAGACATGGAAACTAACTGGCTAATCTATATCCGTAATTGGCGGACTTGTGACACCTTACGACACCTTATGACACCTTAATACATCTACTTACATCTTATCACCCACAACCACCCAAACTAGAAGATGCAAATTTGTAAAAACACGTAAGAATCTGTAACAAGCTGTAACAAGGTATAACAAGGTGTAACAAGGTGTCATAAGGTGTATTAGACCAACTTCCTTATTCAGAGCTTTGGAAACTAAGATGGCAATATGTTTTCCTAATTTGAATTTCGGGAAAAAGGAATAAAGTGGAAACGGGATGCTTCATGTTGCCAAAGAGAAAATTTACGAAACTCCAAGAAGTTTTTTTGTATTTAATCTTCATCACTGATGACAATCACATCTGTTGTTTTATCAAATGGTACAAATCGTTTCGCGTTAATCTTATTGTTTTCTTCTTTGTTTACTTTAGTAACCATACGAGTTTTCATCCGAATTGTCTGAAATGTCAACTGTATACGTTGGAATGATTTTCGTGGCAAACATTTTACTGTCTTCTTGGACTTGTTTCTCACCATATACAATATACATATACAATCGATGAGTGAAGACTTTAGAGGAAATGCTTTTCTTTCCCGATCTTCACTGATAAGCCATGCATCATACATGAAATCTGTTTCGGACCATTCAACATCGAATTGCATTTCGAAGATATTGAACACTCTACATGTTAAAAGTGGCCAGATCTCTTCCCAGGCATGTTTTGCAATTTGCAGAACCTTCATCATATAATGAACATCTATTCCATACTAACCTGACTGCGCAGACACGATACTTCTTTACAATCGGTGCAACTATAAATGACTTTGAAGCATTTTTAATCGATTTGCTTCTTAGAGCACTTTTTGACACATAAGATTCCATTCCGTAAACTCTTTCAAACACTTGTTGCATAAAGGAACAATTTTTTTCTTGAACGGTTATACATTGTTATAATTATTGTTATAATTATTGTTATAATTATTATTTTGTAAGAAGGTCGTACAAAGATTGCAATATGAAAACTGATGTGGAGCTAGTATAAACAAAACAATATACAAAATATTAAAAAGTAATAATTTAGCCTGCGCAAAACAGTATGCGGAATTCTCTTTCAAAACTGTGGAACTTTCAATAAAAGGACGGACCCTAGCAATTTTAAAAATCACTCATTGTATAAGTATTTCTGGGATTTTACCACTTATTTACGAAAAAGTAAACATCATTCTTACTAAATACAAAAGTAAAATCTTCAATTACATCCGATTTAAAGCATCACTTATAATTTTGTTGTTGGTAATAATATTTGTGGTTTTGAAGCTTTCCTACAGTTAATAATAGTTCATCAGAAGTGGTTCTTACTTTTAGTTCTTAAAAAACTTTTTGTATTTTTTTCGTGTTTGTTATGTGAACATTTTTTCTACTCTTTGTTTTTGAATCAAAGTTTAAAACGCCTTATTATTAATGGACTTTTCGCTCTGTTTTTCGAAGAAGTTTGATTTTTTCTTTTGTCTCTCACATATTTTCCTTAAGCAATCAAATTTCACACATTATGTATATTCCTTATTTCTATTGTTCCATTGATCCTTATGGCAAAAATGTTCACAAAAGTTTTCACCTGCAGCAACAACACAACGTACGCCATCACTACGCTGCTATACTGATGATTATTTTTGATTGGTTAAAATTCTATGTTTTCCGCCCTGATCTTAATATTTCAATTTTGATTTTAGGGACATTCAGGTTTTGTGAGACCTCCTCAGATAAATGCATCAACACATGACTTGTATGATAGTTGTGTAAACAATATCCAAAACCCATCCATATATGTCATTTTCGAAAGAAATCAATGTTATCCTCGATATTTGATCAAGTACAAGGAGACGGCTCATGTAACTGATATGGACCGATATAATACACAGTACACTACAGTAATCACGCCACCAAAACCTTATGTCTCTAACTTACCACAATCAGGTAATCAATCTGCTGCAATGTCTTCAACTTATGCAACCCAGAATCCATCTTATTCATATTTACCTAATCATCATCGAAACACTAGCCTGTATGGAACACAACCGACTTCAAGTTCTACCGCAATTGAATCATCTGGTATGAATAACCCTGTACGAACAAACAACAACTTAGACCAACGTTTTATCCCACCTCATCTTCGTCAACGAAACATACAGAATCATGGTAACAGATTCTCCGGAATACAACCGACTTAAACTTCTACCGTAACCTCGTTATTTGGCATGAATAGTCTATGCAGTTAAACAGCAGTGCCGCCTAAGAGACTTCAGCAACAACTCCAGTATGTACTTTGAGCGCAACAAACCGCAACAAACAACATACAGAGTCATGGTAACACCTATAGTAGCACGAATATGGCACACGGTATGGTACAGGATTGTCGTCACCAAACTTCGTATATCTAGTCTCTAACTAGCTATAGTAATGGAATACAACCAACTTCAAATTCTAACAGAACCACGCAATATAGCACGAATAACCCGATCAAACAACAGCTTCGTCCGAGTAACTTCAGCAACAAGTTATTCTTCAGCCAGTAACGTACGAAGGACTGTATTATTTCATGAATTTTATGTTTCCTAAGAGAACACTTAAAAGCGATTTTCCGTCTATCTACGTTTGCTATGGCAAACATAGCCAATACAACCATTACAGTTAAAACAACATTTCATCATCTTAGATATATATAAATATAACAGTAGACTTGAATATATCCTCATAGTGATATCCGGGTAATATGATTTGAAATAGAGAAATACAGGAATGATGGTGCAGCCACTTCGATAACAACCTGATAGATAATACATGCTAAATGTACTGTCTTATTGTTGAAAGTTATCACACGGTGAGAATGGAGACTGAGACATTTGGTGAATGAAAATTTAAGTGTCAATTTTTTTGTAAGTGCAGATGGGAAAATCAGACAAGAAAAAAAAGGAATAATTTGAATTTGAGGCAATGTGCATATTTTGCTGAAATCGACTAATATTGTTATGAATAAAGTTTTAATACACCTTTCCCGAATTTCTGTTTAAATGCAGAGTTAATGCTTAATTATCAAGTTTAGCCTCGTTTCTATGTTTTTCATTGTTTTTCTAATGTCATAATGTTTTCAGTAAGTAATAGTTACTCGTTCTTTCAGTTCCCCAGTGGAATAATTAGAAGTAATTAAGATTTTGAAAAAGAGGTGAAACTTAGAGACTAGGCTATAACACGGTGTTTAAACAGAAATTCGGGAAAGGTCTATTCTGCTATTTTGCAAAGAGGAATGCTGTTGGCTGTCCCACCTTACTCTTTGATCCGTGATAATATTGCACACACCAAACCAGAGAATATACAAAAACGGTTAGCCAAATTATGGTCTAAGAGATTAAGGTACAATCCATCAACATGAGTAAAAATTCATCTTTACTTCCTTATTTTCTCTGTGGACCAAAGGCTTTAAAGTGTATGTGCTTCTTTCTTACATACTGAAATTAACGTACTGAAACAACTTAGGATATTTTTAGGGTGGATGAGACAGCATTGTTTGGATATTATTTATTATTATTTTCTATAATCTTGCAAACATGCTATGGCATGCCGATTTGCGAACAAAGAAACTTGGAAACGAGTATCCCTGATCAGGAGCATGCTACAAGACTTTGACAGCGGATCAACAAGCTTGATTTTAGACGTTGAGTAGTTAAATTGCTTCAGTCTGTAGGACCACAAAGAGACAGGTAACAGTTAATGTGGAGTGGCGCCACAGAAAGCCTGATGAAGCTGTGCTTGACGAAGATATAACTGAAGGGATACTATACGAGCACGTAACATTTGAAATCAGTCTAGCAGACTATACAATGGTACTAAAAGCACAGAATACTTAGAAGAAATTTTTCAAACTGGCAACAAGATCATGGCCCTGACAAGGAAAGAGCAAATTGGAAAGGACAGGATTCGGTTTGCGATATCTGTTTGTTGGCTAATAACATGAGAAGAGGTTGGTTTGCTTACAGAAAATTTAAAGACAAAAAGACAAACCAGCAAGACTGCACTTGTAGCAGCTGTACTTTTTTTCTTTAAAGCCACTACTAGACAGAGAGCTACACACTCCAGCTGACAATCATTTCAACTTTTGGCACTAATTTCTAACTTACCCCTCATCCAATCATATTAACCCCGAAACATTCGAAGACTTCACGGGGGAAGTCTTGGCTGGTAGCAGTACCACCAGGGACGCGGCCGGTAGAATTTGTGTTTTTTTTCCAGAGGGAGATGCGGCACGGCCACTGTCACGGCTACTTTAAAAATAGATAAAGAGAAGCCTCGAGATAAAGAGACACCACAAAAAATCAGTACAGTGGAATCCCGTTAAAGCGGACACCATTGGGACCAAAACAAACTGTCCGCTTTAACGGGATGTCCGCTTTATAGGGAGTTTGTGTCAAATTTTATTTTAGATGGGATTTTGACCGAAAAAGGTGATTTATGCTTTACTGGGCTTAAAGTAAGAAGTTAAGAGGCTAGTATTTGAGGGTATATAAGCTATATTCAGAAACACTAATCAAATTTTACAAGAAAAAGTCTTTGATAGAGGCTTGCTTCTTGCATTTAATTTGAAGATCCTCAATCTTTTTTGTAACTGCCGTCAGCATTTTTTGACTTTCTTCATCGAAGACGGTGCATCGGCGCATTTTGTCCAACGCTGTGATGATTTCTTTGAAGCTCATCTGCTCTTCTTGTTCTGGCCCATCGTCGTCATTATCCTCGTCATCTTGGTCGTCGTCAGAGATTTCCTGGATCTGATCATCTGGCTTTTCTCGATTGCAGATTGCATCGATACTATCCAGTGCATTACGTACTCGTTGGCCCTGACAAAGCTGTGGATTTTACAGAAAGGTGTATTAAAAAGATTGTCGATAAAAAAGTTAGAAAATGTCTGGAATAAGAATTAAAATTTTCGATGCAAAATCTTTGTTTCCATTTTTTGTTTTGTACTGTCCGCTTTACAGGGAGTGTTTATAGGGAAAATATTCATTTGGTGCAAAATAAATCGTCCGCTTTAACGAGTGTCCGCTTTATGACTGTCCGCTTTATAGAGAGTTTTTTTTATAAGAGTTTGACTTAAAATCAGTCCGTTCCAAGTGCTAGTGTCCGCTTTAACGGGCTGTCCGCTTTAGAGGGTGTCCGCTTTAACGGGATTCCACTGTATTGTCTCGTCGCGGAAGATTATGAACCAATCTGTGAAGTGTTTGATGTGGTAGTTTGAAATACTTTCAAATAATCTTTCATCAAATGTTCACATAATTCAAACAATCAATAACAGATTATAATGAAATGTGATCAACAACAGTGCTTTGCTACAACAATATCAACATCATATCATAGGAATGAATAGGTGAATACCGTAAATCCTCGATTAAGCGCCGCGGCGCTTATTCAAAACTCGACTTTTTTGATGCGGCGCTTAATCGAGGGCGGCGCTTATTCGAGGGCGGCGCTTATTCAAAACAAGAGGTTTCAGACAAATAGATATTTTTTTTTCTGTAAAATAATTAGCATATTTCTACATCCTCGTCCTCATCTCCTTCCTCATCAGGATCGAGTAGCTGGTCCGGCTCGTACGCATCTTCGATATCGGATTCACTTGCCTGGAACGGATCATTTTGAGGTTCATCGAGGATCGATAATTGTGTTCGCAGCAGTTCTCGGCCTTGGGCGCATGGTTGTTTATCTTTGAAGCAATGAATTTGGTGGTCAAGTGACCCATCTGCTGGTAGATTCAGGCCACAATGCATGAAGGAATCTTTGATCATATTTGAAGGAAGAGCTGACCAGGCATCAAGAATCCATTTTATGACGGCTCTTCTCGGTGGTGCTTTTAAATTTCCTTCAACTGTCTCGTTGTTTATTCCTTCTTCTGCTAACCAGTCATCATAACGTTCCGTACACTCTGCCTTGAAAGTCTTGTTCCAAGATACATCTGGCGCTTGGATGTATTTAGTACATCCACCTGGAACAATAACAACATCGATTTTTTTCGCATTCAATGACTTTTTAACTGTGTCTTCAATGTGACATTCATAGGAATCCCATGCTAATAATCTACGTTGGAAGGAAAAAGTCCCTAGTACTTTATCGACCCATACATGGGTTAATTCAGTGTTCATCCAAGCATTGGGCGAACTTGCAATTACCGCTTTGCTTTTAAATTCTTCCGACAATACTTTTGTTTCCCTAACAGCTCCTTTGAAAACAATCATCGGCTTTAGTTTTGTCCCATCTGCCTTTGCTGCCAGACAAACAGACACGCGTGACTTTTCATGTCCTGTGCTTTTCATGGTGATCGTTTTCTTGCCACACCCATCAACCGTTGTTTGTGAAACCATGTCACTCCAAACGGGGGTTTCATCCATTGCAATTATTTGGCTTGCTTGAAAGTTATGTGCCTTCTGCATTCGACGTGTTTGGATGACGTAAGACACAAGTTTAGCAATGAGCTTTTCAGGATCCTTCTGAGCCACTGAAGTTTTTCTTCGTAGTGACAAGTTATTACGGCGCATAAACTTTTCGAGCCATCCCCTTGATGCTTTAAACTCTTCATTTTCGAGAACCCCTTCAGTAGTGCTCATTTCCTGATGCAGTAATTGTGCTTTTTTCATTATAAGCTTTCTCGATACCCTAAGTCCTGATGCTCGCCGGATTGTTATCCAGTCCATAATTCGCTCTTCGAGGTTGGTACTTAAAGGCTTTGCACCACCACCATCTAATCGTTTTCTCATCTTACTGCCTTTCAAAGAAACCAAGGATGATATTTTTGCCTTGTTTTTCCTCCACTCTCTGATCCTTTTCTCATCAACTCCGTATTTGCGACCAGCTGGTCTGTTACCATGAACCTCGGCATAATTCACAGCTTCAATTTTCATCTTAACAGGGTAAGAATGAATCTTCTGGCCCTTATGGGACATCTCTAATTTATTTGTATCTGCCATGTTGAGTAGACTTGAGCACCGAATGAATTTTTTTCAAATTTTCAAAACGAATGGGAAAGGAATCGTCAACAAAACATTCGATTTTCGAATGCGTGAATCGAATGCGAATGCGTGATACCATTGCATTAGAATGTCTTCAAAACATAATCAGTAGAAGAAGTCAAGAAGAAAACATGGCAAGGATACAGCCCATTAATTTTAAAATGAATTATAGAATAGAATTTTGTACAAACATTCGTGGACATCATGTCTACAAAGCAAGTTAGACGCCTGAAATTGGGGAAAAGTTGATCTGTTTTAAAGACAATCGCAGTGAAGCTCTTGAGTATGACAAACATGCCAATTGGAGTTTACAAAAAGGTTGATAAACCAGACGAAAAACAAAAGCTTGTTGGACACGTCCCCATCGAATGTTCATCCTTATTGGACTATTTTCTCCAAGCTGACAGTTCAAACAGAATCGTTGCAATTGTGGAAGGAAAGAGAAAGCGTGAAATCGGGTTGGTCGTTCCAGGAAAGTTTATATGCTTTACGAAACAAGTTCGTCAAGCTAACATCTTATTTAATGAGCTGGTGGAGAAAAAAACTAAGTATAGCCATTTTGAAATGGATAGAATAACATTTGCTAAGAAAAAATGGCCAAGTGTTGGTCTAGAATAAAATATAACGTGTTATTCATTTGTCATTCCCTAAAACAAGAAATGTCTCGATTAAGCGCCGCATTTAACAACCTAAGATGCGGCGCTTATTCGAGGGCGGCGCTTATTCAAAAAGAAGTTTAAAAACTGCGGCGCTTAATCGAGGGCGGCGCTTATTCGAGGGCGGCGCTTAATCGAGGATTTACGGTACGCAAAAAAACTCTATTTTTACAAAACTCTGAGTTTCATGTATTCAAAACCAGCAGCTGTAAATAGACTGTACTTGAAAAAGTTACTAATTACAAGCAGAAGTAAGAAATCAGATTTAGCTAGATTAGAACCGTCCGTGTTCTTCCCGTTGGGTAAATCTGTTGAAAAACCACTGCAGAGGAGCACACTTCTAAAGACGTTTATAAATTGTTTCAATGAAAATGCTCTTCGACGCAGTATCTTTTTGGCGATTTTGTCCACTGGGTCGGTTCATATTATTTTTCTTACAGTTTTCTTTTAAATTGGTCTACGTTAGTCTGTTTCCTAACAAATTTTACTATACGTGAAAAGACAACTTCGTTCCTTAATGTATCACCCACGTGACACACTATCAAAATTTAGCATGAAAAGGACTATGTTGGTGTTACAAATCAATTTTCGAAATTCCAGCTTTTGGATTTGACGTTTAAGAGGGCGGCGTTTATTAGAGGGCGGCGTTTATCACAAAAAGATGAAAGTGGATAAAACACTCGCAAGAAATGGTGTTTTCTTTTCCTAAAAAAGTTACAAGAGGTTGTGCGAAAATGTTTTACACAAAAGATTCACATTATACTAAAATGTCAAAGAAGAGCAATATCATTATCACCGTTCTCCTCTTCTACGATATGAAAACTTTCATAGATTTCGCTGACGTCAAACTCGAAAATTTGGAAAGGATTTTCAAGATTGGTCTTAGTCCAGTTGCCTCTGTTTCAATAAAGCAGCACAAGTCGATCAAGACGAAACCATTTTATGCGATTGAAATGTACAAGAAAATTTTACTGGACTGGCTCACTTGAATGAGATGAAATTCACCCAGCGTTCATATGGCTTTTCTCATCCCACTAAACCGGGCTGGAGAATGTTTTTTAAATCACGTAAACAATAATTCGAATCTCGACGCGTGCGCACTTGTCTAAAATCTATCCCACGAAACCGGGCTGGTCTGTTCATGTGAACAAATTTCATCTCACCTAGGTGAGATCCCGGTCAAATGAAATGAGATCTCACTTAAGTGAGCTAGCCCGATTTTCATATGAACACAATTTATTTTTATAAAGATTTCTTAATAACAGTGAGATCTCTGCTAAGTGAGCTAAGTGAGCGGCTAACCGGGCCAGCTCACCTCCATATGAACAGCCCCTTAAAAGATTTTGGTTTGGTTAAATTTGGTTTGAATGTTCCAGCGTAATTAATTACACATCAATTAAAATTCATGCAAACATGGATAGATAGAATAGAAACAGGATAGATGGTTGACACAGATGGTTGAACGTATTAAACTATTTTTCATCTATTTCTTCTCTAGCTTGTTTTTTAATAAACGCCGCTCTTCAAGATGCGGCGTTTATTAGAAGGCGGCGTTTATTAGAGGGCGGCGTTTATTACAAACGTTCGACTATAAGGACTTATATTTATTAGAGGAAATACGGTATACAGTTGACCCTCATTTTAGCGAACCCTGAGGAGATCGAGCAATTTAGTTCGTTTTACTTTTCGGCAACTTTAGATGGCTTAATATCAGATTCAATTTCTTTGATAGCCTTATAGAGCTGAAAAGGATTATGAAAAATTTAAAAATCTTATAAAAAATTTATAAATTTTCTGTGTGTATAATAATCACCTATTAGTAACTTTTCTTTTCTTTTTTGACATTCGTTTTCGCCTTTTCTTTAATTGTTAATTGTTTTCTTTAATGTGGTTACATCATATTCTTTTCTCATTTCATAGCTTTCATGTTTTTGGCTTACTCGTCTATACGTCTCTTAATATTTTATAATCCTTTACGTCATTTTTGCACAGGACTTCCAGAATAACAGTATTTGTATATATTGTATATATGTATTTATAACTGAGGAACCATCCTGTAAAAAATATTCGTAATAATAATAATAATAATAATTTTTCACCGAGGCTCACACCCTCTTTCTCTTAGCAGCCGATATTTTTTAAACAAAAAATATGTAAACAAACAATCAGGAAACAATTGAATAAAATTCAAAGATTGAATTCCGAATGCCGCTGATTCGATTTGAAGCATTCAGATTCTAAAATGTGGTACTATTCGCTATTTCGAAGGTAAATCAGGCGTTGTGTTAATATATTTTTGTTCGACATAATGAGGAATTCGTTAAAAGCGAGTTCGTTAAATAGAGGTATTTTATGAGAGCTTTGTTTGCAAAAATCAAGGGACCGAGACATTTTGTGTTCGATATAATGAGGAATTCGCTAAAACGTTCGCTAAAACGAGGGTCAACTGTAAAAATATTTTAACAGACGAGGCAAAGCCCAAACCTTACCCTCACTTACCCTCACTTTTGGTAGGCCATGACTAACCCAGACAAATTTGACAAGGTTTATACCGTAAAGATTTGTCAGAAGAGCATATAGATTAGCAAAAGTTGTAAAACTGTTGTAAACCACAAGAAACTAAACTGACTAATCCTTACACCGATAGCTTGTTTGTATGCCCAGTTAAATCATATGAGATAGACTCAAAGATTTAAGACTAAGAAAGGATATAGAATGTGGGTCAAAAACATGGTTTGTTTTATTTTTTTGAAAAAAAACCCTGATGTTAAACACACTATTTACTGAATTAGTTTCTCGTTTATTTTCGAGTTAGAAAAAAAATTCGGCATTACCATTGTGATTCAGATGTTTACTATGCTATTTGAAATCTCATTCACTGATTGAATCCACGGAAAAAGTGAACAATCGATAAAATTAACAAAGGACAGTCCAAGGTTTCATTCTCGTCTCCGGGGGATTTGTTTTTCTAGTATGGTATCAAGAAGTAAGGCACAGCAATTTTGTGAGATCCAGAATATTGGTATCATCCGACAGAAAAGTAGAGCAAAAATGATGATCTCAGTTTGAAAATATCTTGTGCCTAACTATCTGTAACCCTTCTCCCTTGTTACCGGTAAGAAGGATAAATTTAAGAATGGACTCAAAGATGACCTATTAACTCTTAATAGAACTTTTCGACTTGACCAGCTCTCTTATCCACCGACACCCCCACCCCCACTCCCACCCTCACCCCTTATCCACCATATTCCTGCTTTGGGTTGTATATTCTTCTTGCGGAAACAGGAAAGAAGGAGGGATAAACAGGAGTAACGGGAGGATACAGGGGAATAAAGTATCTCCACTTGTTTCCTATTTCAGTATAAGAAAGATATGTTTTAGGCCGGACTCAAACTCAACCTATGAGCGAATTTCTCTGTAACTCACTTCAAACCATTATGTAGAAATTCGTACGTTTTACTGATATGCAAGTCCTAATCTTTCATCTGCATTTTCTTATGCAGTCCTTGTTTAAAAGACGATGTAATTCGCCTGCGTTTTCGCATCAAAATAGTCCTAGGGTCAACCTCGTTCCCAGGGCTTCTTGCTTTTTTTGTATACGGAACGACAACTTTCTTTGCCGTCCTGGGTAAAAGGTTGAGAGCAAGATTCTTAGATCGAATTAATTTGGTTTTGATAGAAGGATACCGGTTGATATCTCATATCTCAACTTTCATTTTTCTTCATATATTCCTTGTTTTAATAGGCTTAAAACGCTGAATAAATTATTAATAATTATGTGACGTCATTGAAGAAGTTATACTTAGTGTTGATGTGATGTTTTACATTCAAATCCAGCGAGTGTTCTTTTAAATTCAAGCAATAACTAAGTAACCATGGTTATTTGCGTTGCTGTTGGATGTGACAGTGACTCAACCATCAACCAAAGGACAGAACATCAGTTTGTTTAGATTACCTAGAATTCATATTTAAAAAAAATATGGATTTCAAAGTTGAAGCGAGGCCAATCTTCCATCTTTACGTCACTTAAATTTTAAAGAATCATGTTTTGGAAGAAATTTAATGGTAAATATGTTATAAGGAGTTTTACTACTTTAGTGTTTTATCTACATTTATACACAAGGTGAACTTTTACTTTCTGTGTGCAAGTGTTTTTTCGATTTTTGTTTTCATGTTTCTCTTCAAACTGGGCATTTGAATATTATTCCGTTTCACCGATTATTTCATTATTGTTTTCATAGAATGAGCTATTGATTCTTGAACTCCTGGACCGTGTTACACAATTTTCACCTGAAACGGAAAATTGGAAAAACGTTAACTTTTAATATTTGAATTTTACTACGATCAATGATCAACTCAATATTACATGTATATTTTTTTTTCCATTTGATTTGTACAAAAATTTATTTTGAAATTTATCGTCTTCGATCGCATAAACTTCTTTGCAACCAGAACAATCAATTCCTCTTGTTACAATTTCTACATTTGCATCGCTGTTTGTTGCCAACTCCAAAGCATTTTCGTCAGCATCATCAAAATCATCATCCGGACTTCTTCATGTTCTTTACAGCAACTGGGTCAAAAGTGGTGACAGGACAATTCCCCCCTGGACAATTCCCCCCGGATGATTGCCCCCTAGTAAATTGCCCCCGGAGTATTACCCCCCGGACAATTGCCCCTCGGACAATCGCCCCCCATGTAGGTAGGAAAATTCCCCCCCGGAATATTGCCCCCCAAACCAACAAAGTTTCATATTATTCTCATTGTCTACTAAAATGATATTTGAAGTGATCATTTACGACACAGTCCACCGGAGTGTCCGACAAAGATCACTAGAAGTCGGTTTATAAATAAGGAATATTGACAGCGCATTAGTCAATACAAACTTGGAGAATTACTTTTGTAACCCTAACGTTTCTTCTTGCCACCCGACGTTCTGGAAATTTTTGGAAATATTACGTAAAGAGGAAAGAGTTGTACGTGTCCGAATGCTTCAAAATCGAGCAGGACATCCACCACCTCCTCAAAGACGGAGATACGCTGATTGTAACGCTCGAATTCTACGCATAGTTGATGATTACCCAAACCGCCAACGACTCTTTTTAAAACAAATATTTACATGCTATCTATTGTGTTACCATTTTATAACAAACATCTGTATATTTGAAATATATTAACTTTCTTTGATTTGTAAATCTTGTTTCGCTTTCTACTTTCGAGCAAAAATACCTTAGAAGCAATATTACCGTAAAAAATACTTTACACATTTGTTAGGGGGCAATATTCCGGGGGGAATTTTCCTACCTATATGGGGGGGGGGGGGGGGGGGGGGAGGGATTGTCCGGGTGGCAATTGTCCGGGGGGTAATGCTCCGGGGGGCAATTTACTAGGCGGCAATCATCCGGGGGGAATTGTCCAGGGGGGAGTTGTCCTAGAACCGTCAAAAGTATATAGCTTAAACCGCTAAAATTCTCTGTGAAATCCTTGAATAAAACTCATTGCTACATTCTTCATCTTCGCTGAGAACATCTGATTCCTCTTCACTTGAATTCTCACTCATGATTTTTGAAAACATGAAAAACTAATACGCTCCTTTGCATTGACATAACAAATAAAAGTAAATGAAACTTCTTCAAGACGTCACACGTTAAGGAAAAAAAGACGGGGGTTTATAAAATAATTAAAAACTCAATATCTTCGAAAGTAAAACGGTTTTAAAAAAAGTTTTAACGCAGGCTAACTATATATTTTTTAAACTAAAATTTATCATAAAATTTGAAATGACGATACTACTCCTTTAAGGCCATTCTCCTGTTGCGTCTGTACCTTTCACAGTTCCCACTTCTTCTTTTTCTTATTCCTTGAAACTTTTCGAATGAATGAGCAAGAAAAGAAATAAAAATGTTTCATTTGTTAATTTGATTTGACTATAGGCTCCGTCGTCTTAAATGCATTTAGATACGTCTTATGAAGCTTGGTCTCCACTAGGCGCATAAGTGCGATAAGGGCGCTAATCTTATTGAGCATTTTCTAATCGCACTTTTTCGCCTAGTGGAGACACTATATAAAAATCGCTTTTCCGCACATGCTTTCTTCTTTAAAAAGTTCACGATGAGTGAGGAAAGTGAATTAGAAGATCTTGAAGATATACTGTTATATTTATACTTTCGAAAAAAAACTAAAAGCAAGAAACAAAGAAAACGAAAACATAAGTATTGGGTGAGAAAAATATACCAGCAACGACAAGAATTAGGATTCTACAATACTTTGTACATGGATTTACAAGCTGATGATAGGAAATATTTTCCGTAAGCTTTTCTTCTTGCAGTAAACTTAAAAACTTTTTCAAAGACATCTCTACCACAACACAGCCAGTATAAGAAGAAAAACGTTTTCATTTGCACGTGGTTTTTTTCTTAAAATCTCTTGAAAAATCATTTGATGAATGATTAATCGTCGGCATCCTTTGATAATTTTTCGCCAATATCAAAAAATTTTGTTCTGGGCGAAAAGCGCATAACAGCGAAAAACTACGCATAAGTACGCATAAGTGCACAAAAGTGCGATTATGGAGTGTCTCCACTAGGCGCAAAAGTGCGATTAGAATATGCTCAATAAGATTAGCGCACTTTTTCGCACTTATGCGCCTAGTGGAGACCAAGCTTGAAGAGGCGATTAAGGGCTCAGCGTACCTATTACTCACATATGCATTGCATAACTTTTTCCGTTATTTCTTTTAACTAGTACATTTTAAGTAAAGTATTTCTTGAATTCATGTAGAGCAATGAATTTTCTTTCCGACGATATATATTTACGATATATTTATATAAATAATAAGGAAGAAATTAGTCTGTAAAAACGATAAAAAATACGGACTTTGGTGTGCTTTTTTGTGCTCCAAGTCCCAAAGAAAAAGTTTTTTTTGAATGTTTTTTTGGTTGTGTCGATCCCTCACAATCAGTGGAACAAAGTGTGCCCGCGAATCTCAGTTAATGGTTTTGTTCAGGAGAAAAAGAGTTTTTTGTTTTTTCCATACTTCTGCGCTATTGGCTAGTTGAAAACAATCACGGATTTTAAGCCAATCAGGAATTTTCTCTTGGCGTTTTCGTTGGCGCACTTTTCGTTAACAGGCTTTCATCTATCGTATGCAAAGTTTGAAAGTTATGAGTCACTTGCTAGGAAGATTTTTAGAACACTAATTATTTATCATAACATACACGGCAATATAACAGCCTTTAATAAATTCAGAAAGTGAACTGCCAATTTAATTAAACGCTCTTTGAGTATATAACAAATTGTATTAAAGGTTGTCATAAACTTTTAGAAATGTTGAATAACTTTCTCAAAAAGCAAAGTTTTTCCCTATAAGTTTAAATTTTGTGTAGTAATAACCTAATGATTACATCTGTCAAAAAAAATTTCAAAAAAAATATTTTGACTTTTGAAACGTACGCTGAGCCCTTAAGACGAATTAAGAGAGGTTTTGCGAGGATTGTGAACTCCGCCGTGCGACGCATGCGTCTCTTGTCAACAGTGATATAGGTTACGTCATGCGTGCTACCATCTTGATTTTATTTTTCAATTTCTAGGAATTCTATTATGACAAAGTTTCGGGTGTCGCGATTTTCATCGTCACGAGACAGAGCGAAATCATAATGAAACTATCAATACGGGCAATTGCTAAAGAACATATATAATCAGGTATATATGCATTTTTAATCATTTAAGAAAACTTAACATCCTAATGAACTGTTTATTTTCTGTTTTTTTGACTTTCACTTTTGCAGTCATGGGCATGGCTGAGCTTGCTTCGATCTTCGAAAACTATGCACGTTTGTTATCGTTATTGTCTTTATCGTTTAAGGCTTTCAAGGATCTAGTTTTAAAAAAAAAACAGTTATTTCGAATGGATTTTTGGTTTCTTGAAACAATCATTATTATATATTATGAAAAACTGATTTATTATGAACATTGATTTTTTTGCACCATTTGAAAGAGTTTCAAAAATGAGGAATGTCAATTGTTGAATTTTCAAAAAATCAGTTTTCATGCCCGAGATATTGACATATATAGAGTTTTTGCTGAAACTTGATCTCTATGGCAACGTGAGATTGCAATGTTCAAGAAGAAATTTCTGACAAACTGACTGCCCATTTTGACTACCATTTACAACTGTTTAAGTGTATTCCTGCGTCCAATATATATCTTATAATTATAATAGAGCTCAAAAAGTTGTTTTATATTTATTTATTTATTTGGTCAAGGAGGTCAATACTAACAAATGCAGTAAAAAATTGATAAAAATTTTATATAAAAAAACATAAGTAAGAACAAGATCCTAGGAAATAGAAATCCAAGTGAATCAACGATAAATCAACCAAACAAGGAGTTAAAACAAATAAACACAAGTTTTCACTTGTCTAACACAGTAGCACTGGACAAAGGAAAATTGTACCTTGATTGGGATATTTGCACTAGATTGAAACCTTTAGAGGTGTAATTACCACTAAGAACCACTTAAAAGAAAATTTAAGAAACTAGGTACAAAGTACTATTTTAAATTAGCAAAAATAAATAAATGTTAAAAGTAATTATATTAAAATTCAATTAAAATAAATACAACTAAGTCCTAAAAATCATCATATATACATAGAAAAACATAGCGGTTAAAATATTCGTCAGAAAGGCCACAAATGTAAAAACCCCAAAAAGAAGAAAAGTCCGCAAAAGTGAAAGTGAAAATCACAAAACGGGAATCACCAAAAAATTTAAAACACGTCGAAAACCCTAAAAAAAAAACCCTATCACAGGCTGTGGTATCATGAGCACGTAATCTGCCGGGCTCACCACTTTATTTCAAAAACTAACATTCTCACAGCTTAGCCTCATCACAGGCAAGAGAAAAGTCCTCAGCAGTGTCAACATTAACCTGCACTGTACGACTGCCCCTAAGGCAGAGCAAAGCAGATCGCATAATGACGAAGGACAGTTTGCACCTGATCCATGTCATTATACGATCATAACTTTGACCTGTCCTAGCAGCAATCTTTTGAGCAAGGTGTTTATGGAATACGGTTGTTTCTGGACTCATTCCTCCATTAATTAAGTGGGGTCAGAGTCCCGTGTTCGTTGTTGATCACCCTGTCATTGTATTTTCGCTTTTTCTCATTCTCGTGTTTCTTGTATATCGTTTCAACGGGAGTTGTCACTTGAGAAGCAGCGTTCGTATTTGTCAGGCGAACATCGAAAAAAGCTGACTGACCAGGACGCCGAAACCCCCGTGCTCTAATATCAAGTCGGGCTTCATCGCCATCTACCGGTTGCAGTTTTGGTTCTATCTCAACATCGTTGCAAACAAGTTTTAGTAAGTTGGATTCGAAGTCGCGCACGTTGTTGTGTCTGATGGTAACAAAACCACCTTTTTTACAATTCATGGCGTGGTTAGTGTCAAAGACTTTGCCACAAGCACATTTAGAAGGCAAATTCGTGATTTTGTCGTTGTAGCGGAGTGCAACTGCATCTCGAAATTCGTCCTTGTTAAGATTAAATCCATGATCTTTTAAGGGTAGGACGTTTAGCCAACTAGAAGCGCCTTTTTCACGGGTTTGATCTAATGCCCGTTTTTTGTCTGTCGATAGATTATTGTTGACTATCTCACGTTCTCTAGCTTTAGATTCATTTACTTCCTGTTGTCGCACACTTTTTACCTCCTTTATTGTCTCTTTTGACGGCAATGTGCTACCTTGAGCGACAATGATGGCTACAAGTGGGGCGGTAATACACTTAGATGAAACGAAATCTATTTTGGCTTTCTCTGTCAGCACAGGCATGCCAAGTCCACCGTCCTTAATTGAGAGCTTGAACAGCTGTCTATCGCTTTCGGAGATGGTGTGTCCGAGTAAGGCTGGTATAAAACGATCGTCAATTACTCTGTCTAAGGGATGTAGGTATTGGTCCATGCCCTCAATTGTACGCATGAAATAATTAAAGCGATGCATTTCACCGCATTTCACCATTCTAAATAAATAAATTAGAATTAAATTATACAAATACCAAACTAAGAAGCAAGCTATATTCAATATCTCATGCTGTCAGTCAAAATTTCAAAGGTGCTGATATTTTTGGATAAGTTACTTTGAAAACTGTTGTTGCTATTTTCTTGCATTTCATCGTGTTATCCTACAAATTTCATAACATTCCTCAGTCTGATATAGATTGTAAATTTGTTTCTTTTGAACCAGGATGATAAGTTGTTAAGAGTGGATTGAATGGGATTGAAGAGGACTCGATATGCATGTCACTCTTGCGTGTTTCAGTTGAATCACCAGCAAACAACTCAGAGTCAACATTTTTGTTTCTTCAGGAAGGTCATTAGTGGTCACAGAAAAGAGTAGTGGACCAAGTATGGAGCCCTGCAGGACTCCATTGTCAACACTTTCGAGAGTTGAGTCTGACTTCTTTGTTGATGTAAATATATCGTAGTCTGTTTGTCGGGTAACTTTGAAGGAATTTATGGAAATTGCAAGATAAATGCCGACAGATTGCACTTTCTTTATGAGGACTTTTTGAAGGATGCAATCAAAAGCCTTCTTAAAGCCGATGGATATAATCACCTTTCCTTCTTCTATGGCTTTCGTCCATTTCTCGGTGTTATTCAGAAGGAGTGTCTCAGTGGAGCAAACAGCTCTGAATTCCCATTGGTGTTGACTCAGCAGATTATTTGACAGTAAATGTTCTTGTATTAGATGAGATATCATTCCTTCAAGGACTTTACTAGGAATGCTAAGCAAGGATATTGGACAGTAATTGCCACAGGATGATTTGTTGCCCTTTTTGTGAAGAATATTAACTTTAGATGTATTCTACACATCTGGAAATTCCCCTTCATTTATACAATTTTTGTTTACATAGTTAAGTCCATTGCTCATTGGACTAGTGAAGATATATTTTTCTTCTAAACCTTAGTCGACTAAACTTGCTGTTGGTTAGAATTGCACTAAGCTATTTCTTTCTCTGTGATCACCCATTTTTGTAAATATAATTTTCAGTCCTTTGTCTTTTAAATGACCTCAACAGCCTCTGTTGCTTTCCAGATTGTGAGCTCTACATTCTTTGCATCAATCACCACTTGTTCTCCATGCTGATGAACAAGAATGAATACTACGTTGGCTTCTTCACTTTCTTCTCTATTCTGAACACATTTTTCTGGAAGATATTTCACTGGAGCCTGTTTGATTCATTCAGGCTGTTTCGTTTCCTCTAGCTCTCTTTTTATTAATTGGGTGTCAGTTGCTTCATCTTTAGAATCACCTGTTTAATTCATGCCATCATCAGATAATTACAGAAGGTATAAAAGCAATTATGGAGATCTGACACTTTTTGTTCCTCTTCTTGGATGGATATTGTTTAACATCACCTTATCCTTTTCGATTCATCGTCATCATGCATCATCAGATTGATTGGAATAACTCTGGATGAGAAATCTTAGCACTCTTGAACCATGTACGATAAAAACCTTTGTTGCAAGACCAATCACTTTAGTTAGACCTCTCCACTTGTTTCTGTTGCTCTTTCATAATACACTCGTTCATTATTTTGGAAGGTTGTTTCACATGCCCCGGTTGGATGCCACGACACTCGTTTAATTTTCTCTGAAGATTCAGCCTTCATGAATGCTCTTCTTGCAGTGTACATTCTTTTCAAGTGATGTTTCATATTGTCATCATCAGCTTCATCAAATGCAGGTAGCCCATTAACCAATACAGATGGCAACACACCAGTAACAAGTTGAATTGGAGTAGTTTTGTAACGCATTCTTGGCTATCACCACATGTGCTAGAGCCTCTCATACATTCAAAGATTTGTTTTCCAACATCAGTTTTTCAACCATCAAATCAACAACAGCGTCATTTCTTTCACACACGCCATTACTCATTGGAGATTCAGTTCCAGTTGAATTTACTTCAATATTAAACTGCTCCATCGCATCGAGGTATTCTGGATTATTGAATTCACCACCATTGTTGACTTCTTCATCTGGTCACAAAGGGCTTTTAAAATGTCCTGTTGATGTTGTCTGCAAAATGTGGCTTGAGATGTCAACAGTCAAGTTTCATTATTGAAATCGAGAATGAAACCTCTTGCTTTCATTTCTGATTTTGAAATTAGTAATGGAATGTCTTGATTTGTAACACCTGCTATCATAGTAGATCTTTTTCCAAGTACACAGCATGGACACGATTTTTTCTGTTGCTCTAACAGGTGGCTCTCTTCCAAAATGAAGAAGTACCGTCTTTCATGTCTGATTTTCTATCTTCATCAGAGATAGCATCAATGAAAATGTCTTTCCATTTTTTCCCAATCATGTTTGGAGAATAGTAGCTATAGAGTAATGCTTCTTCACCACCTTTCATATGAAATATGTTGCATTGGAATGTCAAAATATTTTGCTTCTTCCTCTGGTTTTTCAGTTTCTGTAGCCACAGCATTCTGAAGATTCTCATGGGATCCAGGACATCCAGCTCCATTGTAGCCTGAAATATTGAATATTGAAATGCAAAAGTTACATGTTATTGGTTAACCATCCTCATAAAAGGGGTTAATTTTTCTTTTCCTTGCACTACCTTATGGTCTTATGGTCTATTTCCATTAAAGCATATTTTCATTTGTGCTTTTGACTTTGATTGTACATTATGTGACGGTTTGAGGGAAAATTAATCAGTAATTCATCACACATTAGTCAGTAATAATACTGATGGTGACTGATAATTTTTTTTTTTTAGATTTAGGAATATACTAGTTTTTGATACATAGTTACTTCGTTGGCTTGCAATAAAAAGAGTCACATAGTATAATGAGTGAGAAGCTTCTCAAAAATTCGAGATCATGAAATGGCTTTGAATTTCCTGGAGAATCTTTGAGGAAAAATGCCCTTGCTATTAAAATCACCCTGTAAAATAATTACTCCGATAATTGATGACTTCTTGATACACATGACTGAATAGCATCTACAGTGGCATTTGTTTACTGTCTCCAATTACCATAAAACCAAGATGTTATCCTGGTAGTGATAACTTCTAGTATTTTAACCTCAACATTAAAAGATTTGGTGTGACAAGGTAAAACTAAACTTGTTATATTCAGGCTCATGTGAAAAGGTTGGGTACCCAATTTGGGTGCCCAATTGGGCTACCTATTTGGGTACTGAATATAAACTACAGACTGGAATGAAAATTCCGTTTACCGCTCGGTGCTTGCTTACGGAAGAAATAACACCAGCAAAGGATAGTGTTTATTCAATTTTACGAACTCAATATTTATTAGGATATATTTATGTGAAAAGTTTAGAAAGGATGTCGAACCTTATGTTACAGACTTAAATCTTAAAACTTAAATAAATCTCAGAGGATGTTTTGTTTAAATACTAGCAACATAGCAATCATTATTTCCAATAAAAATAATAAATTAGTATGAATATACATAAAACTTATTTTATTTTAAAGTATATTAGCACAAAAACGAAATTTTAACAAGTCTTTGTTTTTGTTTTCTGGGAGAAGCGGGCGCATACAGGTGTCAGTTTGGATCGGGTCTGTGTTTCTACTGGCTGCAAAATCGAAAGTACCAAATTTAAAATGGCGGCCGTTTGAGAACGCGCAAATATCGGCGAATTATTCTTTTCGAAATTAGAAGATTTTATCTCAAAGTGAGTTGTATCTAGTATGTTTTTCTTGTACTAGGTGCTCTGATAATGCCCTGGAACAAAAATCAAGTGTTAACAGTTGGCAGATTTTTAGTTTTCTGGTACCCAAATAGGTAGCCCAATCGGGCACCCAAATTGGGTACCCAACCTTTTTACATGAGCCTTATATTCATGAGCTGGAGAACCCAATACCAATAAGTAGAAACCATCGCAACGACACTGTAAAACTTTTAGAACAAATTTTCGAATGCATGAAATTGATGTTGCAGCAATAAAAGAACTTTTTCAAAACAAAGTATTTTAGTTCAAATTACAATATTTTGATAACAAAAATTTCAAGAAATGATCAGAGTGCTGCACCCAAACCACGAAAGCATGCCCTGATTTTTTTTAAGCAAATATTGTGCTAAAGTGTTCTATTCTAGAAAAGCACTTTGCATTCCTAAAAAAACATATTGGTTTTGCTTTTGTTTTTAATTCTTGTTAATTTATGTTTAAGCAGAATCAGAATCTACTAATTATTACTGATTGGTGTATTTAGGTGTAGAAACTTTCGTGAAGGAAAGTTAAATTCATGAAAACTTTCAATTAGGCTGAATCAGGAAAGGTTATGTCTGCAAAAAAAACGATGCTTTTTTCTCAGCGATAAAGTTTTGAGTGGAGAAAACCTCATTGATTGACGACTGTGGTATATTTATCACTAGAAATCAATGTTCTACTCTAAAATACAAACAGAAGAATATGTTAATATACATGTTCATGGACAATAGGGTAGAGGTACTATGCATCCCCCCCCCCCCCCCAGTTCGTTAAGACGAAATATCTGAGACCCATTGTCCTGTTTCAGGTTCGTATTTCTTCGGTGCTCTGACAGTCTGACGGGGGCGAGTGAGTGCTAACGGGCGTGACGCAGATGTTGGATCAGGTAGTGTCAGGTGAGTGAGTGCTAACGGGTCGTGACGCAGATGTTGGATCAGGTAGTGTCGGAGATGGACTGTCAGATTCTGGCAATGCGCGCGAGATGGACCTCTGCTGGCCGTCCATATTGTCGCAGGACACTGGCGGTTGGGTCTGCCTCAAGGACATACAAGGTGGTGCTGCAGTGCTGACACCAACATGTGGTGCTGAAGGGTGAATTTCTTCCGCGGTTGTGGGCGGGAGCGGCACGTTTGTGGGAGTTAGAGAGACCCGGGTGGCATGCCTGTCGTGGCTTGTACCGATCTCGAAGGTGGGTGGGGTGAATCGTCGAAGAAATTGCCGGTTCCGTTTCGTAAGACGACCTGAGCCATCAATTTTAACAAGATAGCTGTTGTGGCCTTGGAGATCTACAACTGTACCAGACCTATCCCAGCGGTTCGGATAGTTACCGCATTGGTTCTGGACATAACACCTGTCGCCGATGTCGAGCGGGGGCAGCTGCTTGGTATGTGACTTCAAGGCTTCTGAAGTTCGGTGATAGCGCTGTCGCAATGCAGACTCCTTTTCCTTCCAGGCTTGACGCCACGTGGTGAGGATGTGTGGATTCGTGAACTTTTCAAGTCGGTTGACGAAAGAGAAGGCGTCTTGAAGGGGTCGGCCAAAGACGATTTGAGCAGGAGACAAATCACAATCGGGATCCGGAGTGTTGCGTAGCTGTAGGATTGCCCGGAGGAAATTGTCATTGTTGAGTGAGCCATCAGGACTGGTATTAGACAACAACAGGCGTTTCATAGTCTTGACTGCCACCTCGGCACGGTCGTTTGATTGGGGGTAGTTCGAAGAGGATAGCCGATGGTGGATGTCCCAGCTCTTACGGAAGTCTGCCGTCCGATGGGCCGCAAACTCGGGACCACCATCGCTGGATACTTCTGTAGGTACACCGAAGATTGCAAAGCACTGTTGAAGGCATGAGATCAAGCCATCGGCACATGTGATGATCCATGGCTGCATTTGAAAGCCTCTGGCCATCCGGATAGACGATCCGCTACCACCAGGTAGCAACAGCCACCAAAGTGAAAAAAATCAACGACAATCTTTTCGAACGATCTTTTCAAGGGTGCGTGAGCTTCCATTGATGATACTCCTTGGTGAGCGGAGTGCAGTGTTGAGAGGACCTGTCTACAAAGTGACGGTGGGACAACGATTCTGTCATCATACATGAGAACATCGTCAGTGATGTAGAATGCCTCCTTATATCTCCAGTAAGGCTTCAGTGTCCGTGAATTGTCCGGTAATTGTTTTGGTAAGCCATTGGTAATATAGTCCATGATGGTGCGAAGGGTGTCATCGTGTAGCGTCTCTCGGCTTATTGTAGACCAAGGTATGGAGAAGTTAACAGATGCATCTGCTTTGATGGATGATAGGAGAACGCTCTCTTGATGATCTCCGTATTCGAGTGCTGATGCGGTATCGGTTGAAGTGGGGTATCTGGACATGGCATCAGCGGCAAGGCTTGACTTACCAGGCATGTGATGGATCTTGAAATACCATGGCAACGTGCGTTGTTTAAGACGAAAGAAACGACTGTTTTGGATTTCGTCAAGACTACGATCACCCAACAGCTTCATTAGAGGCTTATGGTCTGTAACCACTATAAAGTCATCACATCCCTGAGTGAAAAAGCGGGTCTGTTCAAGAGCCCATGCAACTGCCAGGGCTTTGCCTTCGACTGGGGCGTACCGTTCTTCAGCTGACTGTAGGAATCTCGAGCCAGCTAGAGCAATACGCCAGCCACTTTCACAGCAGTCGGCTATATCAGATGGGCAACTGCAGTGTTTTTGCAAAAGGTAGTAACCAATCCCTCTCTTGGACCAGTCAGGCCGAAGGCAAGTCTTACGATGTGGGTCTAATATTGATATGCCATCATGGATGGCATTTACGATGGCTTCTTTGGAGGCGCGGAAGGCTTTGTCTAACTCATCATCCCAAGTGAATGGGTGCTTCTTCTCTGATAAGAATGGTCGGAATGGAGCCATGATGTCACGGAGCTGGGTGTAATGGGCAACTTGGTTGACGAGGCCAAACCAGCTTTTTATGTCTGTTGTAGATAATGGCGTTGGAAAGTTGCGAATGGCACTGAAGTATTTTGGGAGTGGATCAAATCGACCACACGTTCTGCAAACTAAAACTTCAACGGATTAAGGACGATACCAGATTCACCTGTTGTAGTGAGGAAATCTATCGTCCTCCACCAAAGTGTGACCAAGTCAAAGTCGTAGTGTAAAGTGTCATCGACAACTCTTTCTTTCCTCTCAAAGTCGGATAGAATTGCGTCAAAACGACGATTGAAGCATCACCGGATGAGACATACCCTTGAATGCCCCGTTTGTAGCGCCATAGTCCAAAAGGGGTGGTGAATGTAGTCAGATGGCGGTCCGATTCTTGCGTCACTGTTTTCCATGTGTTGGCAGGCACACAACGCGCTACATGAAACGGGGGTTCTGAATTATGCGTCTCTCGTTTACAATATTTGTTCAGGGGAGAGAGATCCACTGTCTGGCGGGGTGACCCATCATGTTTGCGTGTGATCATCATGCGGTGGCACCATGTAACTGGTTCCCCATATGGTACTCGTTCCAGAATCCTGAGTGCTTCAGCGCGCAGGAGTCCATCATGAACTTCCTTCTCCCAGTGCACTGGAATTGGTGTGGCTTTATGGCGAGCGAAAGGTTGTGTGTTCTCCTTAAGGTGTATCTCGAGAGGGGGTCCAGACATCTCCGGGACGGCTGGTGTGGGCACGTGTTAAATGTTCTTTCATCTTTGTGTTGTTCTCTGGACAACAAGGAAACGGGAGTTGCGAAGGACGCGATGGTACCTGCTGACGTTTAGGGCATTCACATGGAGAAGTTGTCTCTGCTATGCCGCCCTGTTCGATCGAGTTGATAGATCCTTTGTCGAGTGAGACATCATTGGAGCGCTTGTGGGTGAGAGCGCATCCAGGTGTTGGAAAGTCTTTGTGGAGCATACCTAGTTCCATCATCGTCGAGTTGCACAGATAGAAACCATCAATGTCGTCGCTGAGGTAGGCCATTGATTTTGCGGTGATGGTTGATCCATCGGCACAATTGCCCGTCAGTGTTGCGAAAAAGGCACCAGTAATATTGATGGGGGATCTGTTGGCAGCATGGAGGTTCAATAGGACTGGAGAGATGTCCTTCTTTGAGAAACCAGCACCTAAGTACTCTTTCATAGACCACACGTCAGATTGGGTGCCAGAGTCAGTGATGGCAGACACTTGGGTGGAGTTAGTGGAGTGTTCAGGTGTTACAGTCAAGGCAGTGCGAGGGTGGTTTTTAATTCTCGCTCGGTGCCAAGCTCCTTTTGTGAACACTAGATGTGGTAAGGCTACAGATGTTGCTATGGAGGGATCATCGGGTCTCTTACCCTGATGAGTAGAAACTGTGGAGATTTGGCCAACTGGAGAAACGATTTCAGCTGATAACAATGCGTGGGTAACTTTGTCGATCGAAGGGTCTGGATGATGTCGCCTATCCTTCTGTTTCGACCAGCAATCTTCGCATCTGTCGTGTGGTTTCTTGTTCCAGCTGCGAGACTTTTTCGTAAAAAGGCGAAATGTCTTCCGGCAGTCAGGACATGTTCCCATTTTCTCTTTCTCGGTTGGAGTTGGCGAGCTGGAGCGCTTCTGACTCATCACTTGCTTCGAATGTCTACGGTAAGATGATATGGCAAACATATTGGATAGATTGCTGGCGTCTCTTGCTGTCTCTCGAGATTCCACAAATGCCACTATCTGATTGATAGGCTTGGTGAGGATGTTCTCAGTGCTAAGTGCCTCCCGACGGATGTCTGAGTCCATTATACCATTCAGAAGAATGTCCTTGATCATCTCATTGGTGTAGTACGTGGAACCGGCGACAGCGGTGTGGCAGTTTTGGCAGCTGCTATTGAATATAGTGCGGAATTGGCAAGTCTCAGCCTTACCTTGAATACGGGCTGCGTATGTACGAAATGATTCTTCTGGGCGTTGTACCATCTGAGAGAGTTGTGAGCGCACTACGCCAAGGGCAACAGGGACTACAGCTAAGGACTTCAGTATACGTAAGGCATCAACAATTGGTAGGCTTGTGAAGTTTGGATGGGCGCGAAGAATTATGTCACCCAATTCCTCTGTGGTGCACTCAAGTAGTTGACTTGGGGCATCTGTATGGGTGATTGAGGATCCTGTGCAAAATGTGGACCAACGACGATTGAATGTATTCCACTCCTCACCAGTTATATTTGGATTCATCTTCGGTCGAATCAGCTTAGGAGCACGAGCAGCAGTTGAAGACGGTGAAGGGGCTAACTGGTGGGCCAATGTATGAGCATTGAGGAGAGCTGCAGCAGCTACTGCCTCGTGTGGGCTCGTTGAGTACAAGCAGTCTGGAAATGGGCACTTTAAGTCGATCGTGGCCATCTTTCAAGCGTAGTGTCAAACATAAAACTCAAGAGTAGAACATGGAGAAAACCTCATTGATTCACAACTGTGGTATATTTATCACTAGAAATCAATGTTCTACTCTAAAATACAAACAGAAGAATATGTTAATATACATGTTCATGGACAATAGGGTAGAGGTACTATGCATTGAGGTTAATTCTATTATACATAGCGTTTCCACGGTCAAGAAAATATTTTGTAATGCAAGATATTTCCCTAGATAAATGGCCTGTAATACTGAAGCTTGAATGTAATTAAATGAAAAATTATTTCATTTTATTAATTTTGGCTTGTATTTGTGAAATTTCTTGCAGGATTTTAATTAATTTTTGGTCATTCACGAAAGTTTTTGCTCCCAAAAATCTCTAAAATGATCTTTTCCTGAAAGTTTATGTGCACCAAAATTTTCAGTTAGGTGAATATTTGTGAATTTTTCTATTCGCAAAAGTTTCTGTTTGCAAAAGTTTCTACACTTAAAGTATCAGATAATTTCTTATAAATTACTGAATCTTAATCAGTATTAGCATCCTGGGTAAAGCTTTTTACCAAGTTTAACTTCAAAAATAATGTGTCTCCCCCTTTCCCATGTGCGTACCCAAATTTTTTGTCACCCCATTGCCTGTATTGCCGACTCCAAAAAACGTCAGTCATCTTTATTGGTTCTTGAGTATTTCCGCAAAAACTTGATTTTAATGTCTGATTTATTCCATCATCACTGAAAACAACAATTTTTCTCCATTGCGGTGCTGTAACTAATTTAGTTCCCAACAACTCCACAACTCTGCTACCATTGATACACACAATATTCTTTAAGCCTCCAGTGGCTATACTCTGTAATGATACAAAGAACTTCTTTGTCTTCTTAGAAGACATAATGTTAACAGAGATATGAAAAATGCAAGTTGTTTTTCTTCAACTTACCAACCAGGCGAACATTTCTTTTTTGTTTTATTATTTTATGAAGTAATAAGGTAATAGTTAACATTTGTCATCAATATAACTTTTATATTATATTTTTGTAACATCAATTAAATCTAATAATTGATAGGAAAATCAAGCTAATGTATTTACTTATTTAAAATGACTTATTGAAAGACCCTTGAGTATTACTACTGTCTGTGAAAGTATACACATTTTTGTTTTTCGAAAATGTTTGAAGAATGCCCATGAAATTGTAATGAAAACTTGTACATTTGTATGAAAAACTTAGACTGTGCTGAATTCAG
This sequence comes from Turritopsis dohrnii, assembly GCA_027922465.2. Taxonomy (NCBI): domain Eukaryota; kingdom Metazoa; phylum Cnidaria; class Hydrozoa; order Anthoathecata; family Oceaniidae; genus Turritopsis; species Turritopsis dohrnii. The sequence goes on from BQMF02000537.1 coordinate 131,016, forward strand.
GTCATATAACCTTCTAAATGACATGTCCCCGAAAGAACAGTCACTGAAAATATTTCCTTGAAGTCAGTACTAACACCGTCAAACCTTTATGAGTCATCAGGAAGTTGAGCATGAATATCGGCAGAGCCAAAAAATATACTTTCCAAGCTAGCAAAGCGGGTGACAACAAGGAGATGGAGTTTGGTGTGTTACAAGTAATTTCACAGGATATGGTGCTTGATGTCCAGTTGCATGTGATTTAATGAAAGATAATTCAATCACAAAATGTTTGCAAGAATAACAGCCTCGTGTGCATTTCGCATAGTTATGTCCATTTTGATGTCATACAGGTCACTTCCTTATAATAGGTCCTTTAAATTATTTTCTCTATTGTTTGCTACCATGGTAGATCGATCTGGAAATAAATTCCTCGAATCAGGGTTTTGTTGACATATTGTCAAAGTCTACTTTAAATGCAGAAACTTTCGCAAACAGAAACTTACGCGAATAGAAAAATTTGTGAGAATTTTGCATTTTGTGAACTGAAAATTTTCGTGTACATAAACTTTCACGAAACGACAATTTTAGAAATTTTTTCAAGCAAAAACGACCAAAATTGAATTTAAATTCGGAGAGAAATTTCTCTATGTCAAAATTAATAAAACGAGACAATTTTTACATTTTTCTTATGTTCAAGTTTCAGTATTGAAAACATAGATTTGTAGGCCATTTACCTGAGGAAATATCTAGCATTGCAAGATGTTTTCTTCATTGTAGAAACCTGGAAATATTGTAGGCATTCGCCTTTGGTGCAAGGCAGAATGGAACTCCCTTGTTAAGTAAATTATAAAACAGCTCCAACTTTAAAAAACACTGAGGTTGCGGAAAAGTATTTTAGGCTTGTTAAAGGGAATGTATGGTCAAAATATAAAGTACTTAAATATTTCGTTTCTGAGAAGTATTGATTTAAAGATTTTATAATTTTTAATTTTTTTTAAAGAAAATTCAATTAACATACAGAAAAACGTTTCTGAATTTTGTTATTTTACTTCCATGCAGCATGCTCAAGTTCGCCATTTTTTTCAATTTGATTTTTTTCAAAACGTGATTATTGAGTCACGTTGCAATAAAAATAAAGAAGTTATCAATGTATGCAGCAAAACCAAAGCGAGAAATGAGAAAAAAGAGCATGTAATGGATTAATCGTTTTGGTGTGCAGTTGTAGGCTGACATAATAATGGCTAAAGCGACAAATCAAAAACATTCTTCGCTCTGCCATCACTCCAAAACTTTACAACCAATGGATTCAGGCAATAAATCGGACAGTCTGTTCTGACCGTTTTGAAGAGAAATGTTTTGAACGGATGAACGCTTTAGACATATCGTACACCGATTTGATCCATAGCATATTGATAAAGGGATATTTTAAAAGCTTATTCAGGCATCCAAACGAATAGGTATAATTTATTGAGTTATCACACTCATCTATCAAACTGGCTTACAGGCAATGCTGAAAAGCTATTAACATTTAAGAACTATCTGAAGATGATAAACGTAGCTTTTAACGCTTTAATGAAAATGGGATCATCTGTGTGCATGATTCAGAAATTTAAAGCAAATGAATAAGTTGATAACATTTCACTTTATACTATCAGCACAAAAGTTTGTTGCAAAGTCTGTGAAAGTGGATAAAACATGACTTTCAAGACGGAACTTTGAATCTTGCTATGAAAAGAGCCGATGTGCGTGAATCTATTTGCGAAAACAAGTTCCTACAGACAAAATTGGCACCTAAAGAGTGACTTACCACAAAAAAAAATACAAAAGGCTGGAGCTTCATAAATGTAACATTGACAACAAAACATTGTCTTTTCTCGTAAAATCTCCATGATTTGTAAAGAACGTACAATCAAATTACATTTTATTAGTATGGTATTTTTTGATTGTGTTTTGTTATTTTCTTGTTGAACTTGCCTCCAAGTTTGTTAATATTGTCAATGTCAAAGACACCCACCTACACTCCTCATAGTAACGCAGTTTTTGAACAACAGCCATCAGTTACTGATGCAATTTGTCTACTAACGTTTTCCTCTGTTGTGTAATCTTCGCTGCTACATATGGTAATATAAATCTCCTTCAATTTCAGATTTTCTTTTATCCTGAGACACATCGAAATTTTACTTATCTGTTGATCAATAAATTTTTCAAGTTCTGTTAGAGAGTAACTTGTATATGATTATTTCAACATTAAAAACAGAAAAAAATATTTGCTTTTCTTTTATAAAAACCAATTTTTTTCACGAAACATACGTAAGGGGTTTCAGATGTTTAAATCACGAGCTAAGTTTTTACTACAGGGCTGGTCTATGAATCAAGATTGTTACGTCATCTGCATATTTAGCATATTTAACCGCTGTTCATTTTCTCAATCGCATGTTTTTTAAAAATCTCGAGAAAAAACATGGCGAAGGTTGAATATAAACATATTCGAGCTACAGTCAAAAACATTTATTAAATGAATATTATTTTATGGCATGACTTTTTAAGTAGAAAATGATTGAAGTAAAAGTTTACCACACTATTTTTAGACCGTACATTCCCTTTAAAGAAATACTGGGATGCTTTGTGATGAACATCTATGCTAATACTGATTTTATTCCCATGACAGCAAAAGATTCAAGAATAAGTAATAATAAAAAAGTTACTGAAAAGAACAGTTAACAAATTGATATTAGGAAATATCTCTAGGTCCACAGTGAAATCTCTTAATGATGCTATTTATTTTCCGCCTACATGTTAAAGGCTTTTTTTATCACTTAGAATGATGTTGGAAAAATGCATTTGAAATAAAATATGGTTAAAAGTTTTAATTTTTTTTTGCACACATAAACTTTCACAAATGGTGCTACACAAGAGTTCTTGCGAACATAAACTTTCAAAAGTCAGACAAATTGAAAGTTTTCGTGAATTTAACTTTCGCGAATCGGGTAAAAATTCTCGAAATTTGTGAAAGTTTCTGTTTGCCAAAGTTTCTGCACCTAAAGTAACATCAATGATATTCTACTAGATGAAAAAAGGTTTTGGATAGGGACATTAGTAACCCACACAAGGTTTGAATGATTCACATGATTGGAATAGGATGAAAACAACAGAAAGAGACAATTTAACTTATAATTTAGCAGGCACATGATATTGTTTTCTTCAATTTGTAAACATAATTTTTTAAAACTATTATGACCAATATGAAAATCCCTAGTTTTTTCAATATTTACAATTCAAGATAATTGATAGTGGTACCTAATGAATGCCTAAAAGTTTCAATAGAAACATAAATTGGAAAGTCAAATTTCTTTGGAAGGAATTCATATTTATGTATCCTTAATTCAAGTGAGTTGTTTGAAATCTACTTCTAAATTTTGGTTCTTGTGTTTCATCAACACCTTTTTCCTCTTTTTTATTTTTGTTTCTTTTTTCTTTTTTTAGCAGAGTTGAAAATTTCTGTAGGTAAATTTTTAGGGTCTTTGCCAAGTTGAGGGTCCTGAGTATATTTGGTTAGCTAGAGGTTGGTGGATTTTTAAACTCTCTAGCAAAACTCTTTTTACAACCACCCCCAACTGTGTATACTATTTATCTTATTAATCCAAACTATTGCATTGCATCCCCAATTGAATGTGATGTTTTTGGGGAAATATCCCAAGAAGCAATAGGTATGACTGACGTTTTTGGGGTCCGGGATATTGGCGATGGTGTGGCCAAAAAATTTGGGTGAAAAAGGTTTTGGGTAAAGCATCATTAAAAACATCATTAAAATCTTTGATTGATTGGTATCTCAATAACGGTTGGTTGTAGGGAAATAAATCCCATACATTTTTTTGCTCAGTTGTTCATTTACCACAACATGGTTATAATTTCCATTTAAGATTCAGTGATTTGACTTTGGACAAATTGTTTTTGAATTTAAAACCTGTAAAAAAACTTTTCCTTTGTTACTAGTTATCTATAAGTGTAATGTTATAACATGTTTCAACAGATAAAATATTAAATGATGGAAATAAATTAGATGGAAATAATAAGAAGGGATTAAGTGTAAACTTAATCCCTTCTTTGACATGACATATCAAAATTGGAGACATTGACTAATGGTTTTGTTTTATATTTCAGCGCATAAAATTAATAAGTTGTAACTGAGAAATGGCGAGTCAGTTATACTATTTGCTAAAGACTAAAAGCAAGTCTTATACAACAGATGATCATATGCAGATACAAGATGTAAGAGAAATTTTAGAATCATCACCCTCCCTGTTTTGGATTAGCAAGCATACAATTGACAAATGGGAAGTGAGAGCAAAAGGAAATGTAAAGTTATGCTTAAAGTATCATCAACGGAGTTGTGATATTGGCCACAATTGTGGAATGCTCCATCTGTGTAAGGATTTTTTAATTCATCAAAAGGCATGCACTCCTCATAACTGCAAGAATGGGTTTTCACATAACATGAATGATAAACACAACAAAAGAGTATTGTCACATACTGGTATTGATAACATTAACATTCTGCGATCTTCTTTTCCACGATTGTGCAAGGACTTTTTACACAGAAAATGCAGTCGATATTTCTGTGGTTATCTCCATATTTGTCCAGATTATGTTTTGGATAGGTGTAGTGGAAAGTGTGAAATGGAGATGAAAAGTAATTTAAAAAAAGCATATCTTCACAATTTCTGTAACGAGCATAATAAACATGTGTTGGCTAATTTTGATTTTCATTACAGTCCCAGTAATAAACAACACCTTCTTGCAAATGTATTAATTGAATGGAAAGAAAGCAGTCTCATTGATGATATTACAACTGAGTTTTCATCAAAATATAGCTCCATATCAAATGAACATCCCTTGTTACCACAAATAAAAGATGGTCAATTAATAGTGTTGCTGTGTAAATATTATCTTGAAGGGCGATGCCAGAAGAGAAATTGTCCACGACTGCATTTTTGTAAAGATTTCTTGATAAGCGATAAGAAATGCAATGGAAATCATTGTAAATATGGGTTATCCCATGATCCATTAGATGAAAATAATAGAAAAATTATGGTTAAGCGTGATGTTGACCATTTTCCAAGTCAACAACTGATAGAAATGCTTCGTCGCTCATTTCCTCGTGTTTGTAAATTTTATCACGAAAAGGATGGACTCTGTGAAAAACAAAATTGCAATAGAATTCACATTTGTCAAGACTTAACCACTGGTCAATGCAATGGGCAAAACTGCTCCAAGTCACACAATATAAAAGACACTCATAACTTACATGTTTTAAAGCTGTTTTCTCTTGACAAAATCAAAGGTGATGACAAGATCTCACAGGATGCTTTCCTTTGGTCTAACATCTTGATATCAAAAAAAATTGAAGTTCAGATAGTAGAAAGAACATCTACATCCATTTCAAGAAATAAAAGATCCTCCTTAAAAATGGAGAAAAGTTGGAAATCAGAAGTAAATCTTGCTTATGGTAGGTTGTTATTAATTTTGTTGGTTTCTCTTTTCTTCTTTAAAAATAAATCTCCTAAATTTTCTTGCCTCACATGCCCTCATGCTTTGTGTGTCCTACGTATCTTAACCTGCATATCTTATTTTGACAGATTGTTTTATTTGAAAACATCAATAAAACTTAGTCATTTTAGTCTGTCAATTATACAAAGGAACATCTGGGAATGTAAAACTCTTGCCTTATCCACATGCTGGATTTAAATTATTTTCATTGTTGAAAATTGTTTGTACACCAAAACGTAGCCTCGTTTTTATGTCTATTTTTACTTCTCTTACTTTTTATCTAATTTCATAAAAGTGTTTCATTTATACAAAATTATATTTGCTGTACATTATTGTGGATTTATAACGGGCTTGGTATCATAAATTGGTGTATCTTCGCTGTTATATTTTATTTCAGAAGAATATGAAAAAGGTAATTCAGATGCAAACAACAAAAGAGCATTCTCAAATTTAACGGACATAAGAAGGTTTTATTCTTCATGTGCAGATGTGACTTCAAGAGGGTTTCAATCTTCATATTCAAATGAGACTGTTAAAACAAGTTTAGATGGTAAGTAATAGTTACAAATTTGTTAGAAATCTTGTAAACATTTGTCTAGAAATGTCTAATTTCAAACGTGATGAGAAAATCCTACTTTCCCTGTTCACAATTTCTGTGTCATAAGACGAAAATATTAAGCTATGTGATGTTTAGATACTTAGATCTCTGACCCAAGTATCTCAAAGAATTTATATCTTAGAAATTTGTCACTAGAAGCATTTCTCACAAATGAGGCTTCTGCATTCCTTGTATGAACTATCCTAAGGTTTATAATATTATTTGATTTAGTTGGCAATTGAACTTGTCTATGTGTATGTCCGTATTACATCACTTTCCATTATAATTATTAAGTACAAAGTTAACACCCTAGCATTGTAATCGTAAGGTCTTACTAAGTTAGCTATGTACCCTGTCTTATATGGATAAACCTACTCCTTTTTCTTTTTAGTGGAATGTGAAATACCAACACATGACGAAGTCTTTCAGATAGTGCTACGTAGGGGTAGTTTTTGTGACGTGACCGATAAGTCACTGATGGCCTTATTTGATAATGATGTTGGCATTGCTTTAAATTGGTTTCGAGAAAATAATTCTACATTTCGGGTTGTGGAAAATCACAAATTCCAATGGATGGTTTATTTGTGTCCAAAAGAAATCAGACCATGTTTTTCATACTGGAGAAAAAGATTCCCTTGTTTATCAAGTGAATGCCATATGTTCCACATATGTAAAGCATTTTTGATGAATCTAAATCATTTTCCTGGCAAATGCAGACTTAGCCATAACCTTTCTGATCGGCACAATCAGTGGCTGAGGAAAAAGTTGAGACTTACTGAATTGTCAAGAGAGGAGCTGAAATCCATTTTGAAAGTACGTTACCCATTTGTATGTACTGATTACCAAACAGGAAGCTGTGATGATGGAGAAGATCTGTGTCCTTGCCTTCATGTGTGTTTTGATTTTATCAAAGCTGATTGTCAATCCTGTGATTTGGCTCATGAAGCTGCTTTTGCTAGTGACCAAGCACACAGGTTAATGAAGGAGTACCATATTAGAGAAAGGGACTTCAGATCTTGTGTGATACTTCCAAAGTTCATCCGTCCTGCTAATAAAGAGACTAATGGTGATACATCATATGTGGGAACTACAAAGCCTAGTAAGGGTATCAAAAGACCTTATTATCCCAGTACCATATTTCCTCCAATTAGTGCCCACTCTCTTCTAAATGCCATGCTTCCACAAAGACTATTTTATTCTGTTTAACCTTGTTTGAATAATTTGAATAATGCTTTTAGAATGTAATTGCAGGTCATGAAATCTTAATAGCCATGCTAGCACCTTCTTTTTATTCCCCATTCTCCATTCCCCATTCCAATTATGATTACATTTCTAGATTTTTTTTCTTTAAATTTTTATGACCTTTAGAATGTTAAAACGAGGAATTCATAGCTTATTCTACTGAATAATTTGAATATTCAATCTATAAACCCTTTTTAATGATAGTTAAAAGGAAATGTGATGTTTGTTTTTAGTTTTTATATCATTATACTTTTCCTTTCCGGTAGTGCGTTCTCCAAAACATCTTGGACCAACGGAACAAGATGTCATAGCTGATATGTTGGAACAAGGGAAAACCAGTCTGCCTCTCGAATTGCTAACTTACTTTGATGATAAACAACATGCTGAAGAATGGCTTGTGAAACGTCAAGATGCTTTTCGTTTGGAAAGTACTGGTGATACCAAAATTATTCACATTTGTGTTGAAGAAATAAGACCATGTCCTTATTACTGGTCTAAAAGGGGAAATAGTGGTTGTTCTGAAGCTTCCTGTGGTCTGTTTCATGTTTGCTATGATTTCCTTTTTCATGAAAGACACAACAAACGAACATGCAAGTTTAACCATGACCTACAGGATTCACACAATCAAATGGTATTATCTAATTTGCAGTTCACCAGGCTAACTGAAACACATATAATGGAGTTGTTAAGAGTTCGTTATCCATTTGTTTGTATGGATTATAATGATTGTGCATGTTTGTTGATTGAAAATTCTTGCACAAAACTTCATATATGTTATGATTATTTGAATGGTAATTGTAAAAAAGTGGAAAGTCTTTGCAGATTCAAACACCAGAGTGCATTTAACAGCCAGAAAGCTCTGGACATGATGAAGGATTATCATATTGAACCTGAAGAATTCAAATTTTGTATAATCTTGCCTGAAAAGAAACATGAAATAAACAAGATGCTAGTTCTTTCAAGTTCAGGTAAGATAAACTGTTTTTATTGATTTAAGTCAATGTTAAATGTAATCATATTTCATACATTAAATTGAAAATTCTTGTGGGTTTAATTTGCTTCTATCTTTATTTTCTGTGTACCTTAGGGAGTGCTATTTTTTGAGTGAAAGATGTTTATGAAAATGCAAATATTCAATTTTTCAAATTGTCATTTTATATCTTGATATTTCCTTATTTTTGAAATGGAAAAATATTGGGGGCTAAATTTTTGTTTGCTTTGTGAGCAAGCACTAACAAAAAAGAATGTTTCGAAAAAGTGGAATCAAAATTGGAAAAAGGATCGGTTTTCTATCTGAGGAAAATTCGTTTGTTTGCCTCTTCTAGTGCTGGCTTATATGTGACCGTCCAGGGGATTTTGATAACAAACGATAAAACGTTAGAAAACGTTAAAAACGTTTTTTATTTTTGGAAAAACGTTTTTTTAAAAACAAAAAAACGTTTTAACGTTTTTTGAAAAACGTTTTTTCAAAAACGTAAAAAAACGTTTTTAAAAAACGTAAAAAAACGTTTTTAAAAAACGATTTTGGAAACGGAATGTTTAGACCTACTGCGCGGGCAAACTACGTGGAGAGCCATGCACAACCTCGATCCCAGGGCTGGGATCGAGGTTGGAGCCATGCATTCTATCGCAAAATAACATTTAAACGTTTTATCATTAAAAATGTTTTTATTGTTAAAAACAATGCCTCATAATAAAGAGCTAAAGAGCTCTTGCTTCGGCTGCTATTTAGCAAGGAAGACGGAACTATAGCCCGGTTTTCACATCGTTCACTGTCGTCGCACGTATAAGCGAACTAATTTTTGATTTAGATTTGAGTTGAGTTGAATAAAGTAGAAATTGGCCTTTAGTTGAAATTTTCGGGAGGTTTTAACTTCAGCAAGTTGGGCGAATCAAATCATATGACAGCCAATCGCCCCAGAACCTGAAAACGTTATCAAAATAAAGTCCATAAATATAACTAAAAAAGTTACCAAGCAATTTGATTAACAGTGCATCTTAATTTTGTGAAAGTGAAATGTTTCTCAAAACAGAGAAAATAAGGTTTATCCAGATCTGTTTCTATAAAAATTAGCCGTTTTCAACTACTTTCACCTTCACCTAGTGAAAATACATCTTTACGAAAATAAACATAAAACTTTTCCCCGAGGATTTACTAAAATAGCAATTCTATCAAATTTGTTCTATTATGGAATCAATAGAATTATAGCGGACGGTTTCTATTTGTGGAAACTTTGAAAACAGCTGTTGTTTCTTTAATCTTTAAATGAATGAGAACCAGGTAATCAATGTATTGTAATATACTAACATGTGTTACCTGCAAATGCATATTTAAAAAAGTACACACTTGAAGAACATTGACGTCATTAAAATAAATCGAAACAAAAGAACGCACCTTGTTCATTAAAAATCAAAATAAAATCAAAGTATTATTAAGTAAAGATTAAAATAATAACGAACTTTCCAAAAATGGCGCATACGAATGTGATTATAAACAAACCGCTGGACACTTCTTCAAACAAAACTTGTTTACGTTTGCAGAGAAATGCAACGATACCAAAATCCGCTGCACGGTTTAAGTTGAAAATGTTTTTTTGTAAAAAAATGGATTAATGTAAAAACGTTTTTTATAAAAACATTTTTAAAAAAACATATAAAAAACGTTTAAACGTTTTCAAAAAACGTTTTTAAAAAACGATATCTACAGATATGAAGATCTTCTCAGTACTACCACGCTCTCTCAGAACACCACGCTTCTCGTGGAACGAAGCGGAACGGAAAACTAACAGAAGATTTACCGTTTCGGTAATCGCTGGGTTCATAAACTGCTGATTAAACCCGTTTCTTTTCCGAGTAGCTCCGATTGAAGGTCGCATGTCTCAGAAAAATAAAAAAACATAAATACTTTGAAACATAATTCGTATCACACTTTAGGCATTCTTGTTATTATTATTATTGTTAGTATCAATAAAATTTAAACAGGTTTCCTAGGTAGCATAAAAGTTATTATTCAAAGTTTATCTGTATCGCGGAGGCAAAACAAGTAATCTTTTTTAACTAAACGAAAAAACGTTTTTAACGTTTTTGCTTTCGAATTTTGTAACGTTTTATCGTTTCCATAAAAACGTTTTTACTTTTTCATAAAAACGTTTTTTAACGTTTTCTTCCATTGTTTAATTATCGTTTTTAACGTTTTTTGAAAAACGTTTTATGGTTTGTTATCAAAATCCCCTGGACAGTCACATATCCTGACTGTAACATGTTTCAAGGAATAGACTTTCAATAGACTGCATATGAAATTACTTGCAGAGCTCTATCTTGAATTATTGATGTTGCAAATTGAAAAGATTTTTAGAATTTTGTAGGAAAATAACCAGAAGCTGAAACACTTTGCTTGAAATGATATTTTTTCAATTTCAGTTTCACTGAATTTGCAGAATTCACAAATATACAAAAATATGTCCACCTTTTAAAATGTTGTTTTTCTTTTAGATGATTTAGTGATTTTTTTTTAGACACTTTTAACCCTTGGAAAGATGAAGCCATTTGTCTCCAGTATCTAGCTGGAGAATGTGAAGATTCCAGTTTGTGTCATTTGATACATTCACCAGGAAAGCTTCCTTTTCTATGGCAAAATAAAAGAGCAAATGAGGATGGTTGGAATAATTTTTCCTCTGAATTGAATGAGAAAATGGAGGAAGAGTTTTGTGATCCTTCTAGAGATTCTTGGAGCAGGTACTTTGATCCTTACAAATTTATACAAAAATTATTATACAAAATTATTTCACCATAATGTTTACTTTTCTGCTTTTAGCGATCTTGACATTAGTTGTGAATCATTTGCAACTCTTTCTGATATAAATTGCAATAAATACAATGACGAAAATGTTGAGATTCGTCGTCTGTCAACAAAGTCATCACTGAAAGGTCAAAAAGATGACTATGGTCTAACAGAATGGCAATGGTATTGGAAAGGAAACACTGCATGGCATAAATATGATAGTTTGGTACGATTATTGTGTTTTTGTGATTTATCTATAAAGGTAACTTATGAAATTGGCAGAACTTCAAAAAATTGATGAAGTTATGTTATTCTTGTTTAAATATTTAGACTGGTAAAATAGAACTGGCATTTCTCAATGATGAGTCATCATTGAAATTTCAGAATAATACATTTGATTATGTTTTGTCATTTGATGTTATGGAGCAACAGAATCAAAATCCAAGATACCTAACAAAGAGAGCTGTTCGTAGAAGACCTGTGTTTAAAACGAAAGAAGATATGAAAAGGTAACTTTTATAATCAATGATGTCATTTCATGGTAGAAATAGAAAAGCTTGATGCTAGGAAAAACTACCCCAATAAACAGCATCAGCGAACATTTAGGTTAGTAATTGATGCAATTGAAGCAGTTGTTAAAGCTGCATTTTTTTAATGTAATGGTTAGGAGCAAACATTTAGGATTTTGGAAATATTGATGTAAACTTACGAGACATGTTGGACTTTTCTGTTGGTTTGATGTTGCTTTAGTTATATTTGATGGATTCTCTGATAAAAGTTTGCATCTGCTAGAAAGAATTTTATTTATTCTTATGATATTTTTTTCTAGACAAATATCAGTTTTTCTAACCCCTGCACATTGGCCACTGAATCATGGTCGAGGAGAAAGAATATCTTTAGATCGCGAAAAGTATCAACAACTAATAGCTGAATTTCAAAACTCCATTGAAATGCGAGTAATGGTTTGGAATATTCAAGAAATATGCAATAAAGAACATTATGATAGTTATGAGAGGTAAGACGAAAGATTTGTGGCATGTGCATTAAATCTGAATAACATCTGAGTATGACCTACAATCTTTTAAATCCAAGGTTAACCGCCACCTTGCTCTGTCTTTATAACTCTTCTTCCTTTTCTCATCTTTCTCATCTGTCTTTATAACTCTTCTTCCTTTTCTCATCTTGTAGCTCTCTGGCTAGTGGCTTCGACCTTGCAGGGAGCAACCCATTTAAAAAAAATGCTTTGATTGTAATGTGTGTAGGCTTTGATTGTAATGTGTGTAGGCTTTTTTTGTAATACATGTCCATACGTTTGTATTGATTTAGTTTAAGCTAACAACAGATTTTTTAGAGAATTGTTATTGTTGTTGGTGAAGGTATTAAGCTTAATTGACTACAGTCAATTAGCAAGTCAAATCTAACCCTAACTCAACCCTAAAAATACTATGGTGTCATTAAAGACAAGAAAACTATAAAAGACAAAAACATGTGGTAACGAAATGAATGATGCTAGTTATAATGAAGAGGCACAGAGGGCATGTTTCTATTCAAATTAGGCTTATCTCATAATTAATGCAGACTTTTAGTTTTAGTATACCCTCTACATAAGATACTATAATAATGTGGATACCACTGACATTTTGTAGAGTGATTGTTTTTATTGTTTTTTTTCTATAAGCAAGAAATACTTTAAGATTGTCCGGCTTTTGTTTACCTAACTATCCAAACCAGCCTATGTTTTCACAAAACCATCAGCCGCCAATGTTTCAGAAACATACTAATTTATGAATTTTCACTAATGGTTGTTTATTGGCTGAGATCTTCCATCTGTTGTGGTTGTCTTTGAGAACATTTTAAAAAATGGCAATGAAGAGACACTTAGATATTAAAGAGCTTCCTAACAATAGAAAAGGGTTGTAGACTATGGTGACATATATCTGATATCGTGATAATCCAGTCTTTTCTTTTTAACAGTAACTTTATTTATTAAAACTCTTACATTAAAATCTAAAAATAAGGTTAAAAGCTGAAATAAAGATAAATAAAAAAATAAATAAGTTGTAGTAAGTAGTAAGTAGACTATGGTAGAAACTTATTAACTTCTTAATATTAATCTATCAATTTTTTATTCTATTATAAAATAAGTCCATATTCGTAAACTGAAAAGTTTGAAAGATTCTTGAAAATGCTTTAAGCCTTTCTACGCATGAAATCTCTCTGTTGGTTTGATGTTTGAGAGTAGGCTATGATGCTTTGGATACTTACAATTTAGTGTGTATGTTTTTCTAGTTTTATATAAGTTTATTTTGTATATTTTAAACTTAATGTTGTAATTGGATGATGGTGATGATTTAAAAACCAAATATCTAAGTATATTGACTTAATCTTTTACTGATCAGTTTTTAATCAATTAATCAAATTCAGGGATTGTTTTACATATGTGACTGTCCAGGGGATTTTGATAACAAACCATAAAACGTTTTTCAAAAAACGTTAAAAACGATAATTAAACAATGGAAGAAAACGTTAAAAAACGTTAAAAAACGTTTTTATGAAAAAGTAAAAACGTTTTTATGGAAACGATAAAACGTTACAAAATTCGAAAGCAAAAACGTTAAAAACGTTTTTTGTTAAAAACGTTTTTTCGTTAAAAAACGTTTTTTACGTAAAAAAACGTTAAAAAACGTTTTTTAGTTAAAAAAGATTACTTGTTTTGCCTCCGCGATACAGATAAACTTTGAATAATAACTTTTATGCTACCTAGGAAACCTGTTTAAATTTTATTGATACTAACAATAATAATAATAACAAGAATGCCTAAAGTGTGATACGAATTATGTTTCAAAGTATTTATGTTTTTTTATTTTTCTGAGACATGCGACCTTCAATCGGAGCTACTCGGAAAAGAAACGGGTTTAATCAGCAGTTTATGAACCCAGCGATTACCGAAACGGTAAATCTTCTGTTAGTTTTCCGTTCCGCTTCGTTCCACGAGAAGCGTGGTGTTCTGAGAGAGCGTGGTAGTACTGAGAAGATCTTCATATCTGTAGATATCGTTTTTTAAAAACGTTTTTTGAAAACGTTTAAACGTTTTTGATATGTTTTTTTAAAAATGTTTTTATAAAAAACGTTTTTACATTAATCCATTTTTTTACAAAAAAACATTTTCAACTTAAACCGCCCAGCGGATTTTGGTATCGTTGCATTTCTCTGCAAACGTAAACAAGTTTTGTTTGAAGAAGTGTCCAGCGGTTTGTTTATAATCACATTCGTATGCGCCATTTTTGGAAAGTTCGTTATTATTTTAATCTTTACTTAATAATACTTTGATTTTATTTTGATTTTTAATGAACAAGGTGCGTTCTTTTGTTTCGATTTATTTTAATGACGTCAATGTTCTTCAAGTGTGTACTTTTTTAAATATGCATTTGCAGGTAACACATGTTAGTATATTACAATACATTGATTACCTGGTTCTCATTCATTTAAAGATTAAAGAAACAACAGCTGTTTTCAAAGTTTCCACAAATAGAAACCGTCCGCTATAATTCTATTCATTCCATAATAGAACAAATTTGATAGAATTGCTATTTTAGTAAATCCTCGGGGAAAAGTTTTATGTTTATTTTCGTAAAGATGTATTTTCACTCGGTGAAGGTGAAAGTAGTTGAAAACGGCTAATTTTTATAGAAACAGATCTGGATAAACCTTATTTTCTCTGTTTTGAGAAACATTTCACTTTCACAAAATTAAGATGCACTGTTAATCAAATTGCTTGGTAACTTTTTTAGTTATATTTATGGACTTTATTTTGATAACGTTTTCAGGTTCTGGGGCGATTGTCTGTCATATGATTTGATTCGCCCAATCAACGGCAGCTATGACTTGCTGAAGTTAAAACCTCCCGAAAATTTCAACTAAAGGCCAATTTCTACTTTATTCAACTCAACTCAAATCTAAATCAAAAATTAGTTCGCTTATACGTGCGACGACAGTGAACGATGTGAAAACCGGGCTATAGTTCCATCTTCCTTGCTAAATAGCAGCCGAAGCAAGAGCTCTTTAGCTCTTTATTATGAGGCATTGTTTTTAACAATAAAAACATTTTTAATGATAAAACGTTTAAATGTTATTTTGCGATAGAATGCATGGCTCCAACCTCGATCCCAGCCCTGGGATCGAGGTTGTGCATGGCTCTCCACGTAGTTTGCCCGCGCAGTAGGTCTAAACATTCCGTTTCCAAAATCGTTTTTTAAAAACGTTTTTTTACGTTTTTAAAAAAACGTTTTTTTACGTTTTTGAAAAAACGTTTTTAAAAACGTTAAAAACGTTTTTAAAAAACGTTAAAAACGTTTTTCAAAAAACGTTAAAACGTTTTTTCGTTTTTAAAAAAACGTTTTTCCAAAAATAAAAAACGTTTTTAACGTTTTCTAACGTTTTATCGTTTGTTATCAAAATCCCCTGGACGGTCACATATATGAAATTATTGCCATACCTGAAATGAAATGCTGACTTAATATGTGACGTTCCAGGGGATTTTGATAACAAACGATATTAACGTTAATATCGTTAATATCGTTATTATCGTTAATATCGTTAATGGAACTACAGAGTAACGTTATTATCGTTAATATCGCTAATATCGTTAATATCGTTAATATGGTAAGAGCACAGATTACCGTTACTATCGTCAAAAAGTTTTGTTCAAGACGTTTGTTTATACATTTCACATACGTGTGTCGTTTTATGAAGTTCTAAAATAACCGTGATTTAATTATTATTTCGCCAAATAGCAATCAATTCAAAACAAACTCGCTTGTTCATGACATGATAAACTCTGATTCATTCAATTATGACACGTGGACATATATTTTTCTAGAAATAACAAAGCACTTTTTTTTATTTGTTATTCCTGTACCTTCAGCACAAATTTGAAAAGCCACTTTAAATTACCGTGTCGTTTGATTTGGTAATGTATTATTTTGAAATGTACATTTGCAGGTAGCACACGTTTGTGTATTAAATTGAACTTAATTAGCTGGTTCTTATATTCATTTGGAGATTAAAGATACAGAAGTAAGTTCGAAAGCAGGCACGAGTAGAAACCGTCTGCTATAATTCTTTTTTCTGAATTGTTCGACGGGTTGCCATTCTATAAGCTCTTGGGAAAAAAAACTTTACATTATTAAAGACACGTTACATTAAAGTTTTTTTCGATAGTAAAACTTTTATTATTATTCTTTCGAAAGACATTTCACTTGCACTGGGTGAAGATGTACCCTTAATTAAATTGATCGCAACGTTTTCAGTGATCATTATTGATTTTTGTCATTTCGTCGATAATGTTTTCAGGTTCAACATTGGGATGAAGGACGAATGTAGGAAGGGACGAATGAAAACATTTTAACGTTGGCCTGACGAGTTGCAAAAGTTCTCTTTTGAAATACTCACCTTCGTTTAAAAATAACATTACCTTTTCCTTCAGTTTGTTATGAAGTTTATGTGAAAGGTTGTCTGAAAGTTGTGTTTACACAGGGCTCTAAAACTTTACTTGAGGGTAATTCTAAAATTGAATTTCTTACGCCGTAATCAAGCGAAAGAAAGATTAATATACACGAAATGGTTTTCTTGTCACAAATAAAATGATCACATGCTTAATATTAATGTTATTATCGTTAATATCAAAAATATAGTTTTTTTTTTTACTATAATTTCGTAATTATAGTATATATAATATATATAACGATAATAGCGATAATAACGATATTAACGATAATAATGATATTAACGATAATAGCGCTATTAACTATAATAACGCAACGATAATTATTAGCGATAATATCGCTAATTCTATTGTTTTATTAACGATATTATCGTTAATAATTATCGTTAATATCGTTTGTTATCAAATTCCCCTGGAACGTCACATATGGTTTCATATCAACAAAAAGGGTTGATGGTGTCATTCAGCTGCAATCTCTCTTTAATGATTATGGATGTTTTTTCATGATTTCAATATTTTTAATACTAAACTTTTCTTCATTGGTTAGTTTTCAATGTATAGGAACTCGAAAGCACGAATCCCCTTCTTCGTTTATCAGCGGATTTCCTGGAGTATACTTGTTTTCTTCTACCAAGCAAAGAAAATCTATGAGCAACGAGTTTTCACTAGCGTATTCTAAAACGATTGGATATCTCACTACTCCATGCAGAAAGTTTCGTTTCTATCTGACAAATATTTATTGTAAATTTCAATCGAACCCTATGAACCATTTCCGTAGCAACACTTTTACTTTCAACATTTGGGGACAGACTTTTGTTGACTTTTAAATAAATGTTTGTTATTACACTCATGATTACAAGTTGTTAAAAGCCAGGTCGTAAGAGACGTGCAATCGCACGCACACACCTCCACACATGCCAAGATTTAGTAAGGCTTGTGGCAATCGCACAACTCTTATGACCAGGCCTGCAGTAACATTGAAACCCGTATAAGGAACTGCCAAGCCAACAATTATTGTCAAATATTAGAGCTATGAAAAAATAGAGAAGAGGTATATGTGACTGTCCATGGGAAAAAAATAACATTGATTTATAGATTAATCTATAATTACCTATATTATAGATTAGATTTTATCTATAATCTATGTATAGGTAAAATTTTATCTATATTATAGATTATAGATTATTATAGATTATCTATAATCGATAATCTATAACCTATAATCGATAATCTATAATCTATAATCTATAATCTATAACCTATAATCGATAATCTATAATCTATAATCTATAATCTATAACCTACGTTCGAAATCAATAATCTATAACGTATAACCTATAATAGAAAATCTTTACTCGATATCTATAATCGAGTAGTCCATGCGCTATATTTATAGGAAACAAGCGATAACAACTTTAATTACTTGCGAAAATTTGACTGTTGTCGCATAAAAGTTTCTTCGTTTTAGTTTGTTTATGTTTTATGTTTTCAATGCGCCATTTTTCGGGAGTAAAAACATGACCAGGGACGCAGGTTAATTTTTATTTCGCGAAATAATATTAGCCTTAATAAAAACATGACCAGAGGCATCAGTCAATTTTTCTTTCGCGAAATAATGTCAGCCTTAATAAAAATTAAAGTTTGCGACTGCAGCACGCTTTTTCCCTCGATAGGCTCGAAAATTTCTCTTTCCCATTTAGATTTTACAATAAGAAAGAATTAAAAACTTCTTTCTGAAAGAAGCATACATCATTTGTATTGTTGTGCAAAAAAGCTCATTAATTATTCATCATGTTATGCTTGTTGTTTGACAAGGAAGGAAAAAAAAGCACGTGTACACATAAACATAACTGGTGTTCGTATGCATTGCACGGTACTTCGAACATCCGCTTCGAACACTGTAATCTCAAGTGAGTTATAAATACACTCGAGTACAATCGGGTGGTTTCTATTTGAAGCATAGATTTTAGTTTGGTTTTCAACAAACTGTCTTTTCAGTTTCCTAGTGAATGTGAACCAGGTCGCCATGTCTATTTTAATTAATCGACAGATACTGGTGAAAGATTATTTTTGTTCCTTAACGTTAATATTGAAGTCTGTAAGGTAGAGAAAGATTAGTTTAATCAAAAAGAAAGTTTTTTTGGTTTTTTTTAATTTATTTTAACGAGGCCGGGGGGAACTGACAGTGGTATACACTGATGTGGGCCTCCACCAGGAGTTCTCATCTCTTTTTGATTAAACTTTACGCCTTGAAGATTATCTTCAAAAAAGATAAGTAATTACTTTCCCTTGCTAATCAAGAGTATGTTACGCTGTCGAAATTAACGTACAACGTTTTGAACTTTGTTACACGTAACATTATGTCACAAATGACCGCTCTTTTAATGAACTAGACGTTTCTCCAAGAGGCCTGGCTGAAATAGCATTTTGACTCACAATAGGGCTAAACGGTATACAATATATTATAATTATAGCATGTTTAATGTGCCAACGACATGATTAGCATAACTAAGTGTCTATTTCTTTAATGGTTTCGATGACGTTTCAGAATCTATAACCTGTAATAACTATAGATTATCGATTATAGATTATCGATTATAGATTATAGATTATCGATTATAGATTATCGATTATAGATTACCTATAATCTATAATCTATAATCTATAATTATAGATAATTATAGATTATAGATTATAGATTATAGATTAGATTAATCTATAATTTCTATTGTTTTCTTACCTATAATCTATAATCTATAATCTATAATTTGAATGTTATTCTTTTCCCATGGACGGTCACATATGATTTTGATTTTAAATCAACAAATGATGAACAGTTGTATTTGGGAAGGTCAGCTCTTACATGTTTTAAATAAATCGTAGATAGTTGTTGATGTCTTGAAAGCTAATGGATTGTTAGACTGTTGGTTCATATTAGACATGAAGCAGAATATATATCGTGTTTCTATTATCATTAATGGGGTTATGTGTGTTATATTAGGACAGATGTCAGCTAGGATGTTTTTAGGCTGTATCCAACATTTTGAAACCTGTTATTTCAATTCACGAAGAATGTACTGAGTTTTGTGAGACAGTTCCGCTATATGTACATCAGACTCACAAAAATTTATCACGGCATGAACTGTAAAATGGGCAATTGGGTTGTAAAGAATCATTTTTTTCAATATTGCCTGATGTTAATAAAATGTGACCGTCCAGGGGATTTTGATAACAAACGATAAAACGTTAGAAAACGTTAAAAACGTTTTTTATTTTTGGAAAAACGTTTTTTATAAAAACATTTTTAAAAAAACATATCAAAAACGTTTAAACGTTTTCAAAAAACGTTTTTAAAAAACGATATCTACAGATATGAAGATCTTCTCAGTACTACCACGCTCTCTCAGAACACCACGCTTCTCGTGGAACGAAGCGGAACGGAAAACTAACAGAAGATTTACCGTTTCGGTAATCGCTGGGTTCATAAACTGCTGATTAAACCCGTTTCTTTTCCGAGTAGCTCCGATTGAAGGTCGCATGTCTCAGAAAAATAAAAAAACATAAATACTTTGAAACATAATTCATATCACACTTTAGGCATTCTTGTTATTATTATTATTATTAGTATCAATAAAATTTAAACAGGTTTCCTAGGTAGCATAAAAGTTATTATTCAAAGTTTATCTGTATCGCGGAGGCAAAACAAGTAATCTTTTTTAACTAAAAAACGTTTTTTAACGTTTTTTTACGTAAAAAACGTTTTTTAACAAAAAAACGTTTTTAACAAAAAACGTTTTTAACGTTTTTGCTTTCGAATTTTGTAACGTTTTATCGTTTCCATAAAAACGTTTTTACTTTTTCATAAAAACGTTTTTTAACGTTTTCTTCCATTGTTTAATTATCGTTTTTAACGATAATTTTGGACAGTCACAAATAATACTTGAATGAAAAAGACTGTACAAAAGGACGGTGGATTCAATGAACGAGATAAGCCCGCAACTAGGTTTAACAACTAGAAAAGCTGAGTTTGTTTCACTTTCTGTTATTAAGGAAATTCTGGCAACTTTGGTAAGCAGCAGCTCTGGCTTAAAAGATAAAAAAGCTTGTATAGCTGATAGAAAGCTGGTATAGCGGAAAAATACAGGAAAAGCAGTTATCCTGCCCAGGTTGGCAGGACAGCAGCAGATAAAGCTCCATAAATAAAAAAAACTTGTTCAAACAGAAAAAACCCAAACCAAAACAAGACAAAAAAAATGACTAAACCAACATCAAAAGTTTGCAGAACCACTGCAGGTTACCTAATTACACAAAATTAACGAATCAACTTATTTTGATGGTGGTAATTAACGCGGACATTAATTAACGCGGTTGCTCCAGAAAGCTTTTTAAGTGTGTGGAAATTAACGTGGTTGGTCGAGATTTTTTGTGACGTGAATCAGCAAACTATACATATACGGAGTGTCTAAAGGTGTAATCAGAAAGTACAGTAAGTAAAAAAGTGCCTATCAAATTCGCTTCAGAAACTTGCATAAATTATAATATAAAACCAACAGAATGAAGTCTGACTGGTACTTTTTCAAAGGGGTACAGTTATAGTGGATAAACACAGCATGACAAATAATTATTAAAAAACAGGTATCTTTTTTATTACAATAAATCTATTTACAACGAAAAGGATTCGAATTGATGCAATTGATACTCTGTTCACGAGTTTTATTTATGGTTTCTGTGATACCAGCGCTTCGCCAACCGTTTCGAATGATCTCTTTTCCTTTTTTCGATTGAAAGTAGTCATACGCTTCAATCATGACTCTTGCATGGTGCGGTTTTAAGGTGGACAACCTTAAATCCACTTTAATTGAGGTCACATCACGGTTTGAATGAATGTTTTACTTGTCTTTATTTCCATTTTTGCGGCTGGTGTAGTTGAACCTTATACTTTAATAATTAGACTTTTATTGGCTGGAAAAGTCCATTTTGAGCAATAAATTTTCGCGTATCAACGTTTCTTCAATTTCGCGGAAGGATAATACTGTCCACAAATTAAGGATGGGTAAATTAACGCGGCAGAGAAATTAAAGGTAGTTTTATTAATGCAGTTGAAAACCAATCACGTTAACTACCACACAGCGTTAATTTTGTGTAATAAAGTATTGTAAAAGGCATATTAGAAAAACCATGGTTAAAATCTGAACACTTCTCAAATTTTCTTGCCTATGATTTAATGCTCCAGTATTTTACATTACGTATTAGGGCAGTGTAGACCACCAGAAGCAAATGCTTACGGAAAACCCATCATTTTACAAAAATGATCTGTGGATGAGGTTTTCCATACACAGAAAGCAAATAACAAAAAATTTATACTAGACAATGGGGGAATACTATGAAAATACTAAATTTTACAACTTCGCTATAAAGAAGTCTTAAGGGATAGTCAATGACAATGACATAACTTTATTAACAACATCCGTGAAGAACCATTTTTACAAGTGCCAAAAATGTTATCATCATGGAGATTTTTATAAACTTTTGGGGAAAACCTGCTAATATGCTATGATGCTGAAGAGTTATTTCAGTGATCTAGAATAAAAGATGGTAAACAAATTTCTTTTCTAAAGGCTGAAATACGCTACCAAATTAATTGGATTCGATTAATCGAATTCAATAAATTGGACGGTGTAAACACAAAAATTTGATGATTTTTCGTCTGTTTCAGCACTTTTGATCCAACAAAAAAAAGTAGGATGTGTTCAACTTTCATCCAACTTTTTTCTATTGAAATTTTTAATTACTATTGTTTCAAATGCATAAATAGAAACTTGCACGTGTTTCCAGAGCTTGTTTTGAGTATAATCTGAATAAAAAATAATAAAAATGGCGGCAAAATCACAGCGCATTGAGCAAACAGAAGATTTTATAAACTTGTGGAGGCAAGAAAAGAGTCTGTGGGACGTAACATCTCCCCTTTATCGGAACAGAGATGCAAAAAGTTCCGGCTTGAAAAACTTGGGAGAGCAGCTATCTATGTCAGGTAGAATTTACAATTAATAACGTTTGAAAGAAGAACGAAACGAAAATTAACTCAAAATGTCTTATTTTCCAGAAAATGAGGTAAAAAAGAAGATTAACGCTCTGAGAACTTATTTCTCAAAAGAACTTGCAAAATGTTCAACAAAAAGTGGAGCTGGTCGAGTTGATTCTTATGAATCAAAATGGCCTCATTTCCAGTCGTTAATGTTCCTTCAAGACACTGTAACTCCGCGGAAAACAACTTCATCTTTTGTAAGTATACTGATTAGATAAACTTATTCTGCCATGGCACACTTCCAGTAGTGTTAAAATAGTTACAAAATTCTTGTCTTATTGCTTTGCTATCATTTGTGTAGTTATTGCTATGTGGGATAGATATCGACGGTAATTCTCCTTGCTCCAATCTCCAAGTTCCTTCAATAATCCTTCCTGTGTCTGTATCTTCCGAATCCATGTTTTCTGTTGGTGCATAACGTGGAGCTTTTTCTCGGAGGTAGTTGTGTAAAGCACAGCTAGCTAACATTATTTTCTCGACATTTTCTGGAGAAAGCTGTAGAGGAGATAAAAATACTTTGAAACGATTCGCTAGAATCCCAAATGCGTTTTCAACAATGCGACGTGCCCTGCTTAATCTGTAATTGAAAATTCTTCTATCTTGTGGTAGTCCCCTAAAAGGATACGGTTTCATGATATTATTCTTCAAGGGAAACGCATTGTCAGCTACAATAACATAAGGAAGCGCATTTTCATAACCATATGGTGGTCTTGGTTGTGGTATGTTGAGTAAATCATTTTCTAAAGCCTGAGAAAGTGTGCTACTCCAGAATACCCCACCGTCGCTTATTCGGCCATTGCATCCAACATTTACATATATGAATTTATAATTTGCATCTACTAACGCCAGTAATACAATACTGAAGGTCCCTTTGTAGTTAAAGTAGTATGAACCACTGTTTTGAGGTTGCTTGATGACTATATGTTTTCCATCCATTGAACCGATACAATTCGGAAAATTCCAACGATCCTCGTACTGTTCTGCAATGACTTTCCATTCTTCTTCTGTTGATGGGAACTATGTATTAAAATTTTAGGAGATTATCAATGAGAGCATCGAAAATAATGAATCTGACAATCCTGTTGAAGATGGGGATTGGGAGTCATTTGGAGATCCTGAGGATGATACGAACGAATTAGAATCGGAAGTGCCAATTGTGAAACGGTCAACTAAACAACCTCTACCAAAAAATAAAAAAAAACAGAGGTCCAAAGAAGAAGCCGTAGTGGATGAGGCATTGTCGTTTCTAAGTACAAGAAAGAACAAAACCGTTGATGGTGACGATATTTTTGGCCAAAACGTAGCTGTAAGTTTGCGTGGTATAGCAGATAAGCAGACCAAGGAATACTTGAAAGTTAAGATCCAAGAGCTTATATTTCAAGCACAATTTGGAATGCTGCATATGCCCTTCTCATCCACATTCACACACCAATATCCTCTACTACACTTGCAGTCCCAACCAAGACAGCCTCATAATGAGAGTACAACATCCTATAGTAGTATGCAGTGAAGTTTTGTAATGTGAATGTTAAAAAATACATATACCTTCAAGTAGTCATCTTTCAATCTTTCATACAATGCCTGGCACACTTCTGGAATAATTTTGGATAACCTGCTCTTGTGAATACGAAATAAATATTGTAGATCTGTGTAATTACTACCGGTTGACAAAAATCTAATTGTTGCAGCGAGTCTTATCTTTGCCGGTATAGAATCACGTAGTACTGTGTGTTTCTTTTCGATGTCCCTTTCTAACAGATTCAACAATTCGTCGAAATTAGCAGGACTCATTCTCAAGAAGTTTTTAAACTCTCCCTCATTTTCCAGTTGAAATTCTCTTAGAAGAGTGTTTCCTGCACCAACCTCTGCTCTCCGTGTTAGCCATGGCTTGACCCAAATCGATCTTTTCACCTTTTTGCGCATCTTTCTTTTTTTGATAAGACAAGATGCTACTACAGCTACTGCAACACATTCTTCTTCTGAATCCATCATGAAAAGAGTTTCTTCCAACACATTCCTTAATTTTATTTGAACAGTGTAAACAGCTGTTTCAATTCAACAAATTGGATGATCAAATTTATCGAATCCAATTAATGGGATAGTGTATTTCAGCCTTAAGACGGTCCTCAATGAAAAAGAGTAGCATTGTAATAGCATCATATTACTAAAAATTCCTAATAACAGGAATTAATTTAATGGACCAATGCCACAGCACAATTCGGGTGCAATATTAGCTAATGTGAAGCAATTCTATTTCTATATATTAGTTTGCATTTAGTTTGCATGAAGTTTTCGATCTCAATCTTTTCCATTTATTTATTTGGTAGTGAAGGTCATTAATATAACTGATACAAGTCACTGATGAGGACCTATTTAAGCCAAGATAGTTGATTTGAATTTGTTTTTAGTGTTTTATACCTTATTCATAATAATTTTAGTGCATTTGCATGCAAATGGGGTGTGCGCTAAAATGAATATGTGCGAAATTTCACTAAACTATAAAAAAACAATACAAAATAATATCAAAGATATTTAAATGTTTTTATTTGTGGTTGAAAAAGAATTTTAGCTGTTGATTTCATTTTTCAATTATGACATATTTTCTTCTGCGTCAAAATTTAAATCTTTATTTAAATGCCATAAATCTTCCTTAATTTGCAATGCACTAAATGCACTAAAATTAAAATGCGCTAAAATTATTATGAATAAGGTATAAAACACATGCTAAAGTACATGCTAAAGTTAGTATGAATAAGTTACCTTAAACCATATGTATATGTATTTCAATCAATAAAATTAAAAATGTCTGAAAATTTTACAAGGTCCACTATCAGTGAAAAAAATAAAATTGTATCTTACCTTGTTTTGTTTTGATAAATTGGCAGATATTAATGACAAATTATGATCTGAGTGTTGTTTTCAGATTTCAGAACTGCTTCAAGTACTCCATAGCAACAAAGAACTCGAGGTCTGTAAGAGGATGACATTGGAAACTGTTCTCCTTGTGAAAAAATTTAGTCATTTTTTGTCACTGTTAATTTTTGAGGAATTTGCTTGACTTGGGCTTCATGTGTTGTGGAACAGAAGATAGTTGTTGAGAGGGACACGGCATCATGAATACCAATTAAAGGCTGGCATATCCACTAGCCAATAAATCTGTTTTTCTTAAGTTAATTATTACGTGTTATTCCACATCACGGGATAATGACGAGCTGAAGTCATCAGGCATAATACGGTGAGAAGTTCTCAGTCAGTGATTCAAAATATGCCAATTTCAAGAATTAAAGAGTCTAATAAGTTGTCATCGTAAGTGTAATTAAAATTTGCTGGTTGACCTTCAGGTTATCATCATGGCAACATTGTTTATAATGTGAGCAGAAGTCTAATCTGATTCAATGTGTTGACACATAACATGATCTAGGTTTTCTGAAAAAATTTATTTTGGGTTTCTGAAAAAAGTAATTTTCTTTTTTAGAAAGAAAATGATCCTACAGGAAAAACTAAATGATGTAAACGAGAAGTTGCTTTACCATGGAACTGATCATTCTGTCGTAGATGCAATTTGTGCCCAGAATTTTGATTGGAGATTATGTGGCAGACATGCAACTGTATATGGAAAAGGGAGTTATTTTTCCACGACTGCATCCTACAGTCATCGTTACACAACAAGTGACTGCAAGGGTTATCGTTATATGTTTCTTGCGTCAATCTTGGCTGGCCGTTCTACTGTTGTAAGTAATTTGTGTTGATTATGAATTCACCTGTTATTCTATCTTTAATTAAGCACATTGTGCCCATCTTTAGTTAAGTAAATTGTGTAATTGGCTAAGTAACTTTAAGACTTAAAACGTGCTTACAATGTATTTTAAATTCATTCAACTTGTACATGCAGTATACATGTGACTGCATCTAGTTTAGATTAGTATGGTTTTCTTTTTTATTTTGATAACCCTAATGGCTGAAAGAGCTGTATAGTGCCAAAATAAAATTTCTACTACTTTTTAGAATGGCAGGGAAAGCTAAAGCAATTTTTTAAGTAGTTAGTGGGTATTATAAATAGTTATCAGATAATCATTTTCTGCCATTTTATAGTGTAGAATTTCAAAGTTTTTCCTTGTCACCGATGATAGTGGTGACCTCCTATTTTTTTCATATGGGCCTGCTACTGATTGTAGATAATGATGTCAGGATCATGTAACATTGTAAGTCTGGCTTAAAAGTTTTCATTAAAATTGATCAACTTGTTAAAATTGATTTGATTTTGTCTTTTTTCTGGCTGTTTTAAGGGGGGTTTACACAAAGATTTTTGAACAATTTTTGTTTTAACCAGGTGTTTTCAGGCTTTAGAAAATCAATCATTAATTATTCATGACCAAAAAATTGGTGGAAAATCAAATCGATTTGATTTTTTCGTCAACTTTTCTATTCAAATTACAACAGGTGGGAATGTGAGTTTGTTTTTTTGAAGAGAGAGAAGCGTGCGTCAAACAAAAGCTTAAAAGAAAATTTTCAAGAATCTTTACGTGTAAACCCCCCTTTAGAAAACTCCATGAAAACTTTAAGAGTAAATAGAGAAGCGACTATCTTAGGCAATCAAAAAGAGATGAATGGATTACCAATCCCCTGTATATGGATGCACCCAGGAACCCCTACCCCACCCCATTTTTACCGAAAAAAGTTTTGGGGTGTATAAAGGATAGGTGCAGAAAGAAAGAAACCTCTTCATTCAATGTAAATTTTTTATAACAATGGCACTATTGCTACAAAAACATTTCTGAAAGAAAAACAGCTGAGAGTTTTCAAAATGTAATCAACCAACTAAAACTGTCAATTCAATTTACCCAAACAGGTTCAATATTTCAATATAATAGTTATTTATTGAATATCCTTTCTTCTTCATCGAAGTTGACATCATCAATAGCATACCATTTAAGTTCTTGAAACGGTGTGGCACAAAGGGAGGGAATCTTTTGTTGATGGGCAAGAATCAACATAAGGGACATCCTTTGGTAACTTCATACTGGTGGATTTAGGTAGAAGGCTAGCGTTTAATGCAATATTTTGTAATAAGGACAAATATGTAGCTTCTTTATTATCTTTTGCTCATTTGATTCCGCTGGAAGAATATATCTTTGGTAGAGGGAGTGTCAAGAACCTACAATTGTTCTATGACTGTTTTAGTTTTTTACAATTACGCCACTGACCTAAATAAAGTACCACCCACCCCCTTATTTACCGTAAAGGAGCATAATGAAAAACTACTGTAGAACCACCCACTCCATTAGCGTTACGTATTTATTGAAAGACCCCTGTAATATATAGGGAAAGAATGAGCTATTTTAAAAAAGATAAGGACTTAATAATTCACAATAATTCACAAACTAAAACCTAAGTATTTTGAATAAACCTCTTTGATTCACACACATAATTCCTCAATGAAAATATCAATAAAAGGTTTTGTTCATGAAAGTTTACATCCACACTAACCAAAATCACTACAGATAACTGAAGCCTGAATTTAATGTTTTAAGTCGATTGACAGCATAGGTTGTGAAGTGTTTTTGATTTCTGAACTGTTATGTTGAATTTTGTTTGATTTGCGTTCGTAATTCTCCCCTGCTACACCTTAATGATTTTTTTATTTGTTTCATATTTTGATGTTTTTCACCTTGAATGTGTCAGTGATAATGAATTTTGATTTTAGGGAAATTCACGTTTGGTGAGGCCTCCTGAAGTAGATGCATCAACGCATGACTTGTATGATAGTTGCGTGAACAACCTGCGTGATCCTTCCATCTACGTGATTTTCGAAAGAGACCAGTGTTATCCACGTTATTTGATTACGTATAGGATACCTATTATGTGTGAGGATGAGCTGTGAAAGGAAGCCTTAGAGAAGTCACTATTATGTTGGATGTGTCTTAACATGCATTATTCAAAATGTTTCAAAATATTTCTGTAAGATCCAACTACTCTTCTATAGCAAATTTCACTTCATTGATGCAATTTTATTCAATGTTGTGCTCGTGTATATTTACTTTTGTACATGTGAAGAAACTTAAATGTCATTATATGTGATGTTCTTTTTATTTTAACACAGAACTTTTATTGGGGTTGTGGGGGTGGGAAGGGGTGACCATGATAGAAGTGAAACATAAATGGATATACAGATTAGTAAAGCACATTTGAAAATTGATTTCTTGAAGACATTGATGCTTCTTAAATGGCAAAATGTTTGAACATCTCAAATTTGCAAACTTAATTCTTATATTCATGTCATGGAAACCCACATGTGATGTTATGAATTTTATTGTTTAATACTTATAATATAGTTTTATATTTTTTGTAAATATCAAAAATTTTATAAATGAGTGGTTTATGTGAAATAATGAACTGGTGAAAAAAATCTTTCATAGAGTTTGTTCCAAATTACAAATTTCATATCTGTTTAATACTTGTCTTCATAGATATATTTTTATATGTTTTAATGTATATATAAAATTTTTTAATTGAGTGATTTATGTGTTCTTTAAGGGGAAATTTGATTGGTGTACAAGTTGTCTTTTGCATAACACTACCTATAGTACAGATTTGTACATGATAGACTTTTAGAAAGGAATTTTCAAGCACCTCAGCCAGGGCTGTTTTCTCTCCTCAAAAAGAGAGCAACAGTACCCAGGTACTAGTATGAATACAATGTATTTTCATGTATGTGGTAATAATACTAAGCAGAAAATTGTAAAATGGGTTGAATAGTGAAAACACTAAAGGAATATCAATTGAAATAATGACCACTAATTACCATAACATTAACATAGTTCTTATAAATTTCAAGACTTCTTTTTATTAAAGGTATAAAATGATTTAAAAACAATGCATGAGTACCAGTCTTTAATGTATTCTCGAATAATAATTTAGTTGGCAACAACCGAAGAAAGTGTTAGGAATAATGACTCCAACTCAACTACTTTACTTACAAAACACTGTTTGAAGTTTTGAAATAGAATAATGAATAAAATACCTTCTTTTATTATTTTATAAGTTTCAGCAAAGTTTTAAGTTTTCTTTCCGATTGATTCAAGCAAAATTTTTGGAAATTGTTATAGGAAAAAGGAGGCCAAGTTTTTTTTTTAGAAATTATTGCGTTTAATTATCACAAAATTATTTCTAAAGTTTTTTTCATCAAAATAATTTATTTTACCCAAATGAGGGACACACAGTTGCCACCATTGTTCAGATTTTTTCTGTCCCTCCTGTATGCTCATCAATCTGCATGAGGCCAGGTGCTGCTCATTATTGCTCCTGTTTAGTGAACATTTTGTGTAACTATGGTAGGCTAACTTTCATCATCTGATTTCATGAATATTTCTTAGTTTTTTCTTTCTTTTGTTTAACTTTTAGTCACAAAGTAATGACGAAGGGAAAAAAACGTGTAGCTAGATGGCTTAGCTAGATGAATTAGTTGGAAGGCTCTCTTAATAATGAAGGAGGGCAGTTTTCCTACAAAACTAAATCGCAACTGATTCATGAATAATTAATTATTTGCAACTCCACTTTTGAATAAAACATTTTCAAATAAATTCATCAAGTAGCACATGATGTCATAAACAAGAATGCAATTAGCAGCAACCAATGCAGCTATTCAAGGAAGGAGTTAGTTCGTTTTACGCATTTTTCATAAATATGAGGAAGTTTAATGTTATGTCATGACTTTTTATGAATCTGAGGAAAGATTTATGCAAAAACAATTTTGACCTCTGTTCTCCCTTAAATGCTTCAGGCTATGCATACTTCATTTTCGTCGCTTTCCACGGCAATAACAAGTTCATGAGACATCATACTTTCTGTAAACCAATTCGGCTTTTCATGCTAGGTTTTGACACGAACAAAGACAAAGCCAGTTGTAATGTATTTATTGTTTCTCAGAAACACCCTTACAAATGTGATTTCGTTATTATCTCTCTTCAGCTTATCTTTAATTTTCTTTAGATGTTCTGCTAAAAACTTAAAACACCATGGGTATTGCTCTTTCTTACCTGTAAAAATTTCGAGTAAGTTCATTAGTACAGTTATGTTAATGGATTAAAATCCATTTCAGTACCTGATATTTAATGTCAATGGATGTAGTGAATATCAGGTCTTGATATGTCATGGCTAATAATTGTTCCATATTTGAAAACAAGCCATTTTTTCTTAATGAAAACTTTTGTAATATTTTTGAAATATTTTGTACAAAATTCAATAACAGGAATCACAAGCTCTAAAGGCTGTTTTCCGTTTCTTTGAATTGCATTTGTTTAAATGTGTTTTTGAAAAGCCTTGAACAAAATACCTACTATTATGAATTGCCTTTGTGTGAATATTGAATACAATGAAATACATCACTGTGGTTAATAATTTTGAAAATATTTTTATACTATTTTTACTCATATCAAATAGTGTTCTGTTCATAGTCAGAACTGAAATATTTAATCAGTGTTCTATAGTCAACTTGAAGGCCTGAACTTTGATTGAATTGAGACTCAGATTTTTTTCGTTTCACACATTCTGAAAAGGGATGAAGAGAATTGTTAGGGAAATATTCCCCAGGTTTTGGAACAGTTTGTGTTTGGAAATAAGAGAATCTTTTCATCAATTTTCATCATAGAAAAAAGAATCAACCAAAGAAATACTTCAGCGAATAGAAGAAGTGAGTTATTCCATTCAAAATGAAAAGCTAAAATGCTTTTGCACATTGTCTTTCAAATCCCACCATTTTGTTTACTTTCTTTAGGATATAAAGGAATGTCAATCAACCCTAGAACAAATTTCACACTAAAAAAATCATTTATGTTAACTGACTCATTCCTTATTTGTTTTGTTGCTGCGTTGGGTTTTTATTTAGCCTTCCTGCCAGAGAAATGGTCAGATCCATTCCTATACTTTCTTCCATTTTTGGTAGTTCTTATTTTGTAAGTAAGATTTTTATAATTTGTAGATCAACTTCTTATTTCATCTCTATTGTTCATATTTTTCTTTATTTCAAAGGAAACTTTGGGATGTTTACTCTGTTGGAGTATGTAAGTAGGCATTTACACCTTTATTGTAATTAATTATATTCTTGGGGATTCTTTTAAGTTTTGCATGAAACTCTATGTGTATAAACTTATTTTTCCCACGCAGTATTTGATCTCGTCATAGTCCTTATTTTGAAATGACAAGAAAGCATCTGTTGACAGAGAATTTTGAAATAATAAAAAAGCAGCTGTATTCCCTTGAGGGTAACTTAATTACTAAAGAAGGCATCAGGAACTCCTACACCCTCCTTTGAGTGGAGTTTAACTGAAATGTAATCTTCATCACAAATCAATTCCTTTTTATGGGTAGTGTTGGCTGAAACATTTTAATTTTAAGAATTTCAAGGATTAAAGTTTCTAAGTTGGTATTGAAGTATATTTAGAAGTACCTGTAGAATTATCTGTAATTGTCTGTAATAATGAATGTCTGTTACACGAAAAAGATTGGATAAATTATAAATACGTCATAGAGAATTTGTTATAGAATACAAGCTTTGTGAAACACATAAAGATCCCCTGACTTTCTTTGTAAAAATTGCTTTATCAAAACCATTTTTGGAGTAAAAAGCTAAATGTATTAACACTCCCTTGCTTTTTAAATAATGTCTTCTGTCAATAAATGATTGGAAGTAATAAGTTTTCATTATGAACCTGAAAAGTATAATAATGAATCAGCCAATTATGAATATTAAAGGGCTTTAGATTAAAGCATTTTTCTGAAACACGATTGATTAAAATTAGTATGTATGTTGTCATGTCA
Organism: Turritopsis dohrnii; assembly: GCA_027922465.2. Lineage (NCBI taxonomy): Eukaryota > Metazoa > Cnidaria > Hydrozoa > Anthoathecata > Oceaniidae > Turritopsis > Turritopsis dohrnii. The sequence continues at coordinate 163,567 of BQMF02000537.1, forward strand.
TCGAAGAGATAAGTATATTTATAAGGCATGGGTATGTTCAGAGTTTATGACAAAAAAAATACCAAAATAATGCTTATTTATGTGGATAATGTGGAGAATTTTAAAGTGGGCATTATTGTCGCCCCAGAACCTGAAAACATTATCAAAATGAAGTCCATAAAGATTACTAAAAACGTTGCGAAGCTATTTGATTAAGAGTGCGTCTTCATTTAGTGGAAGTGAAATGTCTCTTAAAACAGAATAATTAAGGTTTTGCCTTATCTGTTTCTATAAAAATTAGCCGTTTTCAACGACTTTCACCAAGTGAAAATACATCTTTACGAAAATAAATATAAAACTTTTCCCCGAGGATTTACCAAAATAGCAATTCTATCAAATTTGTTCTATTATTGAATTAATAGAATTATAGCGGACGGTTTCTATTTGTAGAAACTTTGGAAACAGCTGTTGTTTCTTTAATCTTTAATTGAATGAGAACCAGGTAATCAATGCATTCTAATATACTTACATGTGTTACCTGCAAATGCATATTTAAAATAGTACACACTTGAAAAACATTGACGTTATTAAACTCAATCAAAACAAAAGAACGCACCTTGTTCATAATAAAAATGAAATAAAAAGAAAAAAAGGAAAAAAACAGAATTATGAAGTAAAAGATGAAAAGTTTTTTAATTTTAACTGGTTTTAATAACGAGCTTTCCAAAAATGGCGCATACGAATGTGAAAAATTATAAACAAACCGCTAGAAACTTCTTCAAACGAAACTTGTTTACGGTTGTAATGGTAATGCAACGATATCAAAATCCGTTGGTCGATCACTAATGATTAATGTCAACATTTCTAAGGTTGAAAATATTTGTTGTAAAAAAAAACGTTTAAATAAACATGACAAGAAAACGTTTTTTCGTTACTAAAAAACGTTTTTCAACAAAGTGAAAAACGTTTTACCATTTGTTATCGAAATCCCCTGGACAGTCACAATTATTGCCTTGAATTTAATCTTCAAACTGAAATGTAGAGGCATACTGGATAGTGTAATAGTGGATAACTTTGTTTTTTGTTTTCGCCATCACAATTTACTTCTTCATTATTGAAATAGCAAACTGCCTCCCAGGCAATATTTCCAATGCTTGCTTCTTAATGATCAATGATTGTTTGTCTGTTGGTGTCAGGAAAGCTGTGGTTGCATATTGGTTAGAATCCAGTCCATTATCATTGACAGGGTTCGAATTAACAGAAAAAAAGTGTATTGGACTTTTTTTGCGTGCGGGAAGCGCAAGCAGTTGCACATTCTTGTGATGCGAAATATCAATTTGGCGATACATTTTTTAAATAAAAGATATGTTTTTTAGCCTGATTTATCGTTCGTTAATATTAGGCGTTGATAAACACTTGATGAATGCTTCTCAGTCTTTTGATTTTCTAGTAAAAGTATGTTTCCTTGTACAAAACTCTTAAGGCAATATTGTTCATATTAATCACCATACTGTAAACGATGTGGATGGGGAAACACAGACAATAAAAGAGTCGAATTATCTAGTATTTAAAACCCAACTTAGTTTATACCCGAAATTTTAAAGGGAATTTATTTAGACACTTCATTGGTGTGTGTGCATGCATCATCTTGAGCATTAGTGTAAATAGGTAACCAAATTATATTTCAGACTTAGAATTTTTTTCGTTAAAACTTTCAGTATCGTGAGAAAAACATCGTTTTGAAAGTAACAAAATAAAATATAACTGGACTTAGAACATGTTAAACATGTTTAACCATGTTAAAAAATAATTGCAAAAAGTAATAGAAACCAAACAAGCGCACCTGTCTCTCTTGTTTATTTACTTTTACATAAGAGGATTAACTAATTCTTTTGAAATTTACGTCAGAGCAATGGAAGCACATGAATAGAAATTATTCTCAAAGAGCAACCTGTTCAATACAATTTGTTATAGATTCTCCAGAGGATTATCTTGATAGGCTTTATTCTAAGAAAAGAAACGAAAAATTGCGTGTGTTTAAAGCATGAAGAAATCCAATATCAAAAGAAAAAAATAATAATAAAACAAAAGTCAAAGAAAGCTAAATTATTATAAAGGATCTAATTAATGTATTGACAAAAGTAGCCTATCCTAATGATCTATTTGTTATGCTATAACATTTTTATTCTTAAGTTTTCTTTTTCTTAGAATTTTTTGCATCACAGTTTCGTTTGTTTATAAGTCTTTTTGAATCGTAAGTTGTCTTAAATGTATTGCGAATTGGGAAATGTGATACGTTAATTCGAACCCTGATTGATACAATTAAAGTGTATTCTGAAACAACACAGCAATTCAAAAGATTCTTCTGTAGGTATATGATGTCTGGTTGGCATTTCACTATTGGCAGATTGCAGCAGCCATACACATGAGAACTTTGACACCAATGCCAAAAATGCAAAACTGGTTGGTTGGTTTTTCCTTTTTTACAACTGACATTGACAAAAATCTCTATCCCATCAAAGTATAGTACTGTTCACATAAAACTTTACATTCACATGAAAGTTATCACCGTCAGATGAATTTTCGGTAGCTTTTGAAGTATCTATCTCATTGATCTATCTTTTATTCCATACATCCAGGCAGTTAAATAATTCCAAACAATGAGCTTCGCATGAGCAACATGTTATTTAATTTGTATATTAATCATGAAGGCTTTTGTTAAAATTAATTGCAACAGATGTCTTCGGAATTGTTCGAGAAAATGTGTTAAAATTCAATTGTGTGATTTGATTATATTATATGCAAATTAATTGTTATGCATGAAGCTTTTTCTATTAATATCAGCTTTATTTATTAAAGCGTAAGAAAGTATTGTTTCATACATGAAGTATAATAACTTACTTTTGTGATGATTTCAACAAGTGAATTCATTTTCGCACACATGAAGCTCTTTGTGTTAACATGAGCTTTCCTTATTAAAGGGCACAAAAGTATTGTCTTATACATGAAGTATAATAATTTTCTTTTCAAAAATAAAAGAAAAATGTTTTTGTAAGGGGAAAAGCATGATTTTTCATATCCTTAACTTCAATGTAAAAATTTTTTTTCGGTGTCAAGGTATATATTTTTAGAAAACCATGAATCTAAAAAGCTCTACCAGAAAATATCAAAATTATTTAGAAAAAACGATATTTCAGCCTTTTAAGGCAAAAAAAAGGGGTGTCAAAACGGTTGAAGCTACATTTATACTTGGTGGCATTTTCAAATCATAAGATGTCAATCTGAAAACGTTTTTTTGTTGTTTTTCTTCACCAATTATTTTATCCTCAAGGGGGAGTTTCTGTGAAGTGATATTATTTGATTGTATGTTTAATTAAGATACATAATTAAAGAAGTGAAACAGGAAAGGAACATTTGAGTGACAAAAAAAAATTTCTAATTTATTTTGCAAGAAAACAATTACATCATTCGAAATTTTACCACAGGTTAGTGAATAAAATAAAAAATAAAAATATGTGCATAAGTTGTTTAGTGTCCTGATGCTCTGCCTCCTCTTTTGATCACAATAGGAATAACCGTATGTGACATGGAAAGTGAAAAGGGACCATTTGCCAGAAATTACGCTTGCTTGCCGTAATAAATTCTGCTGAGTAGAATTAAAAGTGCATAAAGAATGACACATCTAATGGGAATTTAATCTTTTGTTGCACACACGTGTTACCTGCTGTTTTATCCATCGTATTTTTCACAGATGTTCAAAAACTTTTTCTGTTTACCTGGTTCACATTCAGTTAAAGATAAAATATACAAACAGTTATTTTGAAAGTTACTATGAACAGAAACCTACTGCTATAATTCTATTTTAAGTTGTTCGATGATCCCTTGTGGAAAACGTTTATCTTTGTTTTCATGAAGATGTATGTTCACATTTTTAGTAATTTTTTATTTATTTATTTATTTATTTATTTTTTATTATTTTTTTTTTTTAACGAGGCCGGGGGGAACTGGCAGTGTTATTCACTGATGTGGGCCTCCACCAGGAATGTATACCTTAGATTTTAAGGCAGAGAACTTGCACATACTAGACTGATAGGTGATTGTGGTTTTATTTATGTTCTTGAGGCACTTGTTCATTACATCACATCACGCACATATATATCTCATTATACCTTTCGTTGCATATGTTATTTTTTCACATCACATTAGCATTCTACAGTGCCAGGATTTGAACCACTACCAACTATCACCCTTGTATTACAAGCCAACCGTCTTACCAAGTGAGCTATACACCCCCTTTTTATTGACTTCTGTAACTTTATTCCGATAATGTTTTCAGATGAAGATTGGGACAAAGGATGAATGTAGGAAGAAACAAATGAAAACATTTTAACATTGGCTTGACAAATTACAAAAGTTCTCTTTTGAAATTCTCACCTTCTTTTAAATAAAAATATATACCTGCTTCCTTCAGTTTTTCATCATTAGGTTAAAGAAGATTGTCTGAAAGTCATGCAAATCCGTAATCGGAGTAAGGCGTTATCAAGCATAAATACTTTTTTATTATGAAAGCGTAACACGATAAATGATTACTCCAGCGTAATTAACTTGAGTGTAACGTATTTAGTGTTATACCGTGTCATTATGGAACTAGGTACCCCTGTGTGACAACAAGGTTGAACCTGGCTATTCCTTACATAAATTTTTAAAGAAATACAGGATTATACAGAAGAACCAATGTCACAAGATGGCACATATCTTAAACAAGGAAAAACCAGCCTACCTCTTGAATCACTAACTTTCTTTGATGATGAACAAAAAGCTGAAGAATGGCTTGTGAAACATCACTATGCTTTTTGTTCTAGACATGAAGGATTATCATATTGAACTTAAAGAATTAAAATTCATCTTACCTGAAATGAAACATGAAATAAACAAGATGCTTCTTTCAAATTCAGGTAAGATTAACTGTTTGTATTGATTTTTGTCGCTGTGAAATGTAATCATATTACATGCATGAAATCGAAAATTCTTGTGGGTTTATTTTGCCTCTATTCTTATGTTTTGTGTACCTTGCAGTATTATTGTTTTGAGTCAAAGATATTTGTGACGATTTCAGGGAAAATCATCACTTAGATAATTTATCGCATATTATTATCGCACCAAAACAATAGATTTAATGCACATTTATCGCATCATTAAACGATAGATTCGTCAGTAATGATAAAAGATGCGATAATTTATCGCTTATTTTCTGTCCTTAAAGCGATATTTCTTGCGATAAAATTCTATGTTTTTAATTTATACATTCGATTTAGATTTTACATAATTACCGTGAAGTAATTAATGCGCTTGTTGAAAAAACAAATACAACTTTGTGTTGGAATTCATTTTACCATAACGGCTATTAGTCATGATAACTTCCGAATATCAGAATGTAATAATAAATTCGTCAGTAATGATTTTCCCCCAAGGAATAAACCAAAATATCGATCGAACAACTCAAAAAAGAATTGTAAGGGACGGTTTCTATTGGTAGTAACTTTAAAACAAACTTTTTTTTCTTTTTTCTTAAACTGAATGTGAACCATGTTCTGTTATGTGAACAGCGGTGGAACAACTTAAACAAAAAAAAGAATTATAGCAGACGGTTTCTATTTGTAGCAACTTGAGAACAAACTGTTGTTTATTTTATCTCTTAGTGAATAAGAACCAGGTAATCAGTTCATTATTTAACACGAACGCGTGCTACCTGTAATTATTTATCCGTCACATTGAGTTTTCAAAATAATGCTGAAGTCGCGATAACAACAACATCTTTTGAGAGTGTAGACATCTTTATCAATAAAAAAACTTTTTATTTTTATTTGGCAAAATAGCAATTAGATATAATACTCCCAGTTATGTTCCAACCTCGAAAACTGGTGCATGGGAATATGAAAAATATAAACATACAAAGACGTTCAACGAAACGAAACGTAGTAAGTAGGTGAATCCTACTTTTCATATTCTAACAAAATACCGTCACTTTATTTTATTTATATCGTTTGTTATCAAAATCCCTTGGACGGTCACGTATATGAAACATGGAATCTACTATGTAAACAAACAATCTTATTATGGCGATAGCAACGATTTTTAGTTTTTATTTATATTTCCTTTTCGAAAAAGATTTTTTTTTCTCTCTTGGCGCACATTTGTCTTTAAAATATATTTTGCAGCTCATGCAAGTATATTTCTTTTGTTATAAATTCTGGTTATATTAATTAAGCTACGTTTACATTAGCGAAAGATCCAATCACGGCTTTCTGTAGTACTCGTCCGTTTCTTTCCGTATTAAATTTTCCAAAAACAGCCTTTAGTCTAAACAACACTCTGAACACTCGTTTTTTTATAATGGCAGCTGAATTTGCCGACCGAATGATTCTCCGCTGTGATTGGTTATTAGAAAATTATTATAATTATGCGATATTTGCGAATTAATTAGTTTTGGTGAAGCGATAATGATGCGATATGTGATGCGATAATTTTGCATTAATTTAATGCAAGATAGCGATAAATCCTTAGTGATGATTTTCCCTGAAATCGTCACATTTATGAAAACGCACATATTTAATTTTTCAAATTTCCATTTGAATATTGATATTTCCCTTTTTTGAAATGGAAAAATGATAAAAAAGGTAAACTTTTTTTATAAAAATCTTTTTATAAATTGAAAGAGCTACATGGAGAGTGTTAGCTAAGATTTGGTGATGCTACAACCCTCCACGAAATCTATTGGGAAAACTTAAAATATTTTGGGTTTAAAAGGGAAAATGCTCCTGCAAGTTGATAAGCCACCCCCCTATTTGTGTTTTCACAAATATTTTGTTGGGGCTTGTAGACTCTATTTTAGAGGATGCGGTTTTGATGCGTTCTTTGAAGGCTCTCAATGTAGTTGAATTATACACAAACACAAATACCCAAATACCCACATAAAAATGAGTTAGTTTATTATGAGTTACGTTTATGCACTGTATTTAGACAATTTTAATCATTGGAAAGAAGAAGCCATTTGTTCTAAGTATCTTGCTGGCGAATGTGAAGATTCCAGTTTGTGTCATTTAATGCATTCACCAAGAAATCTTCCTTATGTATGGCAAAGTAGAATGTCAAATGAGGATAGGTGGGATAATTTTCCCTTTGAATTAAATGTGAAAATGGAGGAAGAGTTCTGTGATCCTTCTAGAGATTCTTGGAGCAGGTACTTTGATTACTACAACATTTTTTCGAATTACAACATCAATTATAATTAAAACAAAGTTTGTTGTTATCACAATGATATTTTTTGTAAATCAACAGAAATCAATTCAAAATGAATTTATAGACTTGTATTGTTTCTTTGTTATTTATTACAGTGGTCTTCCCGTTACTTGTGAATCATTTGCAACTCTTTCTGATATAAATTGCAATAAGTTCAATAACAAAAGTGTGGAGATCCGTCGTCTGTCAACAAAGTCATCAGTTAAAGGTAAAAAAGATGACTATTATCTAACAGAATGGCAATGGTATTGGAAAGGAAACACTAAATGGCATAAATATGATAATTGGGTATGACGTTTGTGTTTTTGTGATTCATCTATGAAGATAACTTATGAAAATATTAGAACTTTAAGAAATTGATGAAGTTATTTATATAGTTATTGTTTTAATATTTAGACTGAACAAATAGAACTTACATTTCTCAATGGTAATTCAGAATTCAAATTCAAGACTATTGAATTCGTTTACGTTCTATCATTTGATGCTATTGAGGAACGGAATCAAAATACAGAGGCAACAGTTTGTAGAAGACCTATTTTTAAAGGAAAGGAAAATATACTAAGGTAACTTTTATAATCTGTAATGTTATTTCATGGTTATAATAAAAGAGCTGGATATCAGGGAAAACAACCCCTATATGTCAATCAAAAAACAGCATCAGCGAACATATAGGTTGGGAAGCCATAAAAATGGAAAATCTTGATATCATGGAAAACAAACACATCAAAAGTGATAGGTTCAGTTGAGGTAGGTGTTAGTGGTGCATTTTTTGCAAATGACGGAATTACAAAGCAAGGGATGAGAGTAAATGTTTACAAAGTTGAAAGCTTTGATGTAAAGTTAACTGACATGTTGGACTGTTATGTTGGCTTTTTGTTGGTTCAATTATTATTTGAAAGATCATGTAAGATATGTGTAGAGATGCTATAAAGATTGTTACTTATTACTATCTACTTTTTTTCTTGAGATTAACCACTATTAAATTACTATTAATGTTCTGTTTTTTCTAGACCAGTATCAGGTTTTGCAACCCCTCCACATTGGCCACCTAATCATGGTAGAGGAGAAAGAATATCTTTGGAATCACACAAGTATCAACAGCTGAAAAATGCTTTTGAAAAGTCCATTGGAATGCGAGTAATAGTTTCGGGTATTCAAGAAATATGCAATAAGGAAGATTATGATAGTTATGAAAGGTAGGATAAAAGATTTATGGCATATGCATTAAATCTGAATAACATGTTTTGAAATCTGTAATGTGTGTTGGCTTTTTTTGTAATACATGTCCATATGTTTGTATTGATTCTATTAGTAAACTAAAGTAAACAGCAAGTTTTTTAGAGAAGTCCATTGGCAAGCATATCAAGCTTGACTACGGTCATTAGCAAGTCTATATTCATTGCAATCAATTTTTAAGTTGAACTTAACCCTAAAAATACTATCAAATATGGTATCATCAAAGAGAAGTATGTGAAGTATAGAAAAAAAACTGCAAAAATTGTTATCTGAACTTTCATATTATGTAATTGATTTTCCCATAATAATTAGCTTAATTCAAACATATTCTCAAAAGTTCGAAACTGCTAGGTTCAAGATGATGGTTTCTTTTTTAACTAAAATATGAACCTATTATTTATTTTTATTTTTAAATCAGTGTAAACCAGGTTACTTTCAAACTTGAAAATTTTAAACAGTAAACAAAATTAATAATTAATGAGGTTTATATGGTGAACCTTGTGATTCATTCCGTATACTTTTAATTTAGAGAGTGTTATTTGTAACGTCTCACTTTGTAATCCCGTCACACTTTGTAATCCCTGTTGCACTTTATAATCCACACTGTGACACTTTGTAATCCATGTCGCTCTTTGTAATCCATTTTGTCACAATTTGTAACCCAAGACCCATCGCAGTTTGTAACTCAACCTTGTCGAACTTTGTTATCCACCACCTTATTGCACTTAAGCCCAAATAAATACAAATAAATAAATTGCCCGCTCTCATTTTCTTCATCATCACTATCAACATCATAATAGTGTTCCATCACAGTTTGTGGGCAATCATTGCTTTAATGTGGTGATGTGGTATTTTTGGCACTTCCAACAAGTTCTCTTATCTGTTTTGATTTTGTTGTTTGGTCTGTAGCTTCCACTGAACGGCAACAATGATCAAAACAATTGTTGGAAATTGTTTTCCTTCCTTCCGGCACCTCTGGCGTTGACTGTATAGGGATTGAATGCAGAATATTTTTTTTTTTAATATTTTTTTTGTACTTGAGGTACTTAGGCATTTTAAATTTGAGGTAAAAAAAATTGTAATGATTAATCAGTCTTTCACTGATGTCATGATTATTATTTTCTGTTCGTACAATTGACATGAGCAAAATAATTTTCAAACGAAAAGCCAAAAATAGAAGGATTTTTATATGCTACTGATCAACACATTTAGTTTAAACATTTTCTTCAGAAACATTTGCTAATTAAAGACATTAAAGAGCTTCTTAAAGATAGAAAAGGGTTGTGATGAGGTTGAAACTACCAAAATGTAAATAGAATAGACTATGATAGAAACTTATAGACATCTTGATATTAATCTATTAATATTTGTGACGTTCTAGGGGATTTTGATAACAAATGATAAAACATTTTTCAAAGAAACGTTTAAACGTTTAAAAACGTTTTTATAAAAACGTTTGAACGTTTTTACTAAAATTCAAAAACGTTTCAAGAATTAGAAAGAGAAAACGTTTAAACGTTTAAATAAAACGTTTTATGCAGAACATTAAAAACGTTTAAACGTTTTTAACTATAAAACGTTTATCATTGAAAACGTTTTATTGTTAAAAACGATACGTCATAGTAAAGAGCTAAAGAGCTGTTGCTTCGACTGCTATTGAGCAAGGAAGACGGAACTATAGGCCGGTTTTCACATCGTTCGCTGTGGTCGTGCGTATGAGCGAATTGATTTTTTGATTTACATCGAATGAAGTAGAAACCAGCCATCGCCACAAGTGCTTTACATTTATTTGGAAGAACAGCATAATAGAAAGAGAAAACGTAAATTATGCATTCCCTAGGTGTACAAAAAACAGAAACTAAAAAGAGAACGAAGCATGCTTGTACAAGTGTCCGAGTTTTACGACCGTGGATAATTTACTTTCGTAAGTTGCCTGTCCAAGAAGAGTTCCTAGTTGGTCTGGAATCAATGCAAAATAGTCATCCAAGGACCACATCATAAATAATTACGCTATAAATTGTACTGAATAAGTGTAGTTTTACGTTAGAATTTAAATCCTGGAATACGGTTTAATCCATAATACATAATGTCAGTAATAACTGGTGGCTGTAATTCGTTATTAAAACCAGTTATAATACATTTTGTATAACCATTCACTTGAGAGAAAAACATTGACGTCATTAAACTCAATCAAAACAAAAGAACGCACCTTGTTCATAAATACATTCGCAGGTAACACATGTAAGTATATTAATGCACTGATTACCTGGTTCTTATTCAATTAAAGATTAAAGAAACAACAGCTGTTTCAAAAGTTGCTACAAATAGAAACCGTCCGCTATAATTCTATTAATTCTATAACAGAGCGAAGTTGATAGAATTGCTATCTTGTAAATCCTCAGGGAAATCGATGGTAAAGCACAGGGAAACCCAAGTTATTTTAAGATGGGCAATATGGTGACAATAGTTGTTCATATTCAAAAAAACACCGTGGAGAGATTTTTAAGACAAAACTGTTAAATGTAAAACAATAATGTGGCCTTATCGACAAAATAAAAAAGTTTTTCGGAAACTTATCGCTTCTATTTGGCGAAATAGATTCAATAAGTACCCCCGGTCACATTGTAACTTTCATTTGTTATCAAAATCCCCTGGAACGTCACATTTATTTTTTTTTAAAAGTCCATGTTCATAAACTGAAAAGGTATAAAACTTTTTGGTCAGCGCGGATAGCAGGAAATTTTTCGTTAGCGTTTGTCTGTCCATCCATCTGTCCGTAATTCCACGATTGTGTCCACAGTTCTAGCTGGATTCTTTGTTGCAGGGTAATACCATTAAACTAACGCTGGAATAGAGGCTATTTGTTGATCGTGGCTTAATGGAGATTTGTGCATTAATCTCAATTATTTTATCAGGGCGAGTGTGGTCTCTAGCAAAATAAATGTGAACTTGTCCATCACACACACAGACAATTTGTGTTTTTGGAAGTAAAGGAAACGGAAAGATTTATTTTTTACCAGAGAAGCAAAGGAATTCATAAAACCGTATATTATAAGTGAACCTGTTTTATTATATACTGCTGAGTTAGCTTTTGCTCTGCTGCCTGCAAAGGGCCTATCCAGCAATATGGATGAGTGTTCAACGTTACTTTTTACCCTGTCTAAACTAAAAATTAAATAAAATGCACACAAAAATAGTATGTGTAGAAATCTAGTCATCCAAATGGAACAGACAACATCTTCAAGTGTATAAAGCATTTAGGGGCTGTTTATATGGAAGCCGAGCCAGCCTGTTTGCCCCCACGCCCTATATGGAATCATTTATGTTTCGTCATTTTATTTATAGCCTTGTCATTAATATTATTTTTAAACTTATTTTATGTATTGTTTTGTTCCAATGATGCTGGTATATACACACAATTACTTCTTCAGGACTCATGGCCTCATGTTAATTTTTTGCTTAAAAATTAAAAATGTAAAAATGCTTTAAGTCTTTAAATATGAAATCTCTTTTTTGACTGATGTTTGAGAGCAGGCTTTGATACTTTGAATACTTACAATTCAGCATGGATATTTCCGTAGCTTTATATAAGTTTATCTTGTACATTTTCAACTTAATGTTATAATGGCATGTGGTAATGGTTTAAAAAGATATTAAAATTTATATCTAAGTATTATTAACTTTATTAAACTTTTACTAATCAATTTTTAATCAGTTAATCAAACTTGGGGATTTTTTATGTGTATGTAACTATTGTCATACTGGAAATGAAGTGCTGACTTTGCATTATATTATTTGGTGTCATTCAGCAATAATCTCTCTTTAGTGAGTATGGATGTATTTTTAATGCAAAAAAATTACAATTCATGAGGTTTATTCATAAATGGGAAGATTAACATTACATATCAAATTCAGAAAATCAGAATGTTTAAAGTGTATGAGTGACAAGAATGTTTATTGTGATATCTGAAAGAACTGATATCATGAGGATCAATTTTTTTTGGGTAAGCAATATTGAAAACTTTTGAGGACAAGGATTATGACATCATTGAAATCATTGATTGATGATGCCTCAAAACACTTGATTGTAGGCAGACAATCCTCTACATTTTTTTGATCAATTTTTGAAGCCTACACATTCAATTCGGTAATAAAGGACTACGTGTTTTGTCACCTTTTGACACAGGAGAGTGAAATTTGACACATCATGAGTGAGAGAGAGGATAGACCTTCAACTCTAGAGGAATAGCATTTTTTTGTATTTTTTAACTTAAAAATTTTGCCAAAAATAATGAAAAAAGGAAAATTATTATTATGATATTTTAATAAATTATATATTTTAAATTATGTATCAAGTTTCTCCATAAATTTCTATCCAGCCCATTGTAGTCGTTGACAGCAAACTTAAGTGTGGATGGAGTCAAATGTTGAAATAGCAAGAAGGTTGAAGATCCTTAAGTGATTTTGCAGGGATAAATTCTGATGCAGTAGTGATGGAAGGTTAATGTCTGCAAAAAATGTAAAATTTTATATAGTGGAAATATGTTTTCACTACTTATGACTTTCTAAATCAAATTTCTTAAAAAGACTTTCCAACTACAATTATACTTGTTTTATAATTCTCCTTTGGAACACGATTGTCTTCTTTGATTGTCATATTGTAAACATGCTTTAAAAATCAAAAAAAGATTTTAATTTAATGTTTCTATTGTGACATAAAGATTGCGTTAGAAACAAATCTGTATGAAAGTTCTTTATGAAAGCAAAATCCAAGAGAGAAAGCAAGGGATTTCTTATTTGATATTCTCAACCTCATTTACATTTTTTCTTAGATTAAAGGAACTATTTATGAGTGCTGTTTTTCACCAATTTTGAACAGTGAAGAAGAGTTATATTGGATTTTTTTAATAAATAAACGAAATTTAAATTGGACATCTCTTTCAAAAGAGGTATTCCTATACTCCGATCATTTTGAAGAGAGTAATTTTGATAGGAGTTGTCAAATGCAAAAGGAAACAGTAAATAAGGGTAGGGGCATAAAACAGCACTTAAAAAAGGAAGCAAAGAACTACCAAGTCGACAATTATCGTCAAATGCTAGAGCTATGAAAAAATAGAAAAGAGAATGTGATTTTGATTTTAAATCAATGAACCACAAATGATCGTATATGAGGAAGTGAGTTCTTTTGTGTTGTAAATAAACTGTAGATAATTGTAAATAAATGTGTTTTTATTTTGTTATTTTCGTAACATTTTTACTATTACATGCTATTCCATATGAAAGTCATTTAAAGGTCGTCACATTATACATGTCATTACCATTCGGAAACTCTTCACAAATTTGTAATACAACTCGTCAATGTAGTGCTCTCCTTACTTCTTTCCCTAAGTAAGAGTGAGTAAACCAACAAAACTGCCAATTTGCTGCATACTGGTTGGATTTAAAAAGTTTATGTTGACTTTTGCTAGTATTTATGTATTAACTTCCTTTCTTTATGCCAGACCTCTGCTTTCTTTATCATATAATGATATCAAAGCTGTCCAAAGACAACTTTTCAAAAGCTTGACAGAGTTGATTTTTTTTAGTGAAATCAGTAGGGGAAACCTACTTAATCTTCATAATAAGGTTCCATTACAAATACTGGTGATTTTTCATGTTTATACTGAAAATCTATCACTTTCCATGATTTATTAGCTGAAGGCCTTTTAAAATAACTGAGGAACAGACTATCTTTAGCTTTCTGTTCACCATAGATTTTTCAAAGCAAAATCTTGAAACGCAAAAAGCGTCTACGTCAGATACATAATTGTATTACTTTTTTCGTTACAGATGTTTGAAATGATGAAAATGATATGAAATGATATGAAGAGCTTTTAAGAAATTCATGTTATAGACAACATAAGGAAAATTTAACAAATTTTAATAACATTTTTCATGATAAATTCTAACAATTTATCATGGAAAATGTCATTAAAATTAAAACCTTTAACTCTTGAAATTTTAATTATTATCAACTCCAACAAGATTCGCAAAAATGCGACTATATATTTCCCCCAAAGTTGCAAACATTTTATCAATATTGTGTGTACATTGATAACCATGAGAAAAATGTATCATTAAATAATTACAGTATAACTACCATCAACCTGATACTCAGATTGAATTTAATACCACAAAAAAACTTACTTTGAACTTCTTATGAAATGAAGTTGTTCACGGTCAAATGATAAGGTTTCTCTTAAAATTTTTTGCTGAGGAGTTAAAAGTGACTGAGAAGTTACTATGGACATGTAGCTAAAAATTATAAGACCTAAATGCGACTAATATTTCCCCTTAAACAATTGCATATCAAAAACCCCATCAATGTGTAAGACAATTTCATCATAATATATGTATGATCTTTATTGTTGCAGAAGCTTGACAAGTTTCCTATCCTTTATACCATAAAATAAGGGTAAACAATGTAATTTAACAGAACACTTGCTTTTTGTAACTCAGACAAAACTATCTTACAACATTATAAAATCAAATTTGTATACAGGTTTTCTGTACAAAAGAAGAAAAGAAAATTGTTAAACCTAATTTTGATACCACAGTATACTTTCGGGTAGACATATAAGCAAATAATTATCAAAAGCAATCAAAATCTCTACTAATAAATATTACGTGTAACATTTCAAATTAGAAAGGAATAGTTATGTTCAAAAAACAGATGGGCTTAAATTGACAATTTATAAAACTAAATTCAAGTACCTTAAGGGAAGAAATTTTTGCGGAAGAAATCTTTGCGGAATATAATTTTGCAGATAAATGACCCAAAAATACCATATTTTGTGGAAGAAATTTTTGCGGATGACGACTCCAAAAGAGATTTTGCGGAATTAATTTTTGCGAATGCAATAAATTTAATAAAATTGAAAATAGGGAAACACCTAATTCAGTGCCTGAAAGAGCAGATTTATGGAATAACATCTATTTTTCATCAGTTATAATATCAGTGATACATATTAGTGGAAGTGCAGATACTGCTTGTATTGTTATTGACGAGGAGTAATGATAAGTCCTTAGATGTTCAATAACCTTGACTTTTTTCCTTGCAGATGAAAAATTTAGAAAATTTTGCGGATTTGAGCAAAATCCGCAAAAATAAATTCCGCAAAAAAAAGTTCCGCACAAATTTCTTCCGCAAACAATTTCTTCCCTTAGGTATTCAGAATAAACATCTCTGTTCAAAAAAAATATGTTCACACTCATTGTTTATTTTGTGATAAAAGTGACCTTCATAAATAAATCCCAAATGAAAAAAAAACAAACTTTGGTAGTGAAAATACATATCCATAACCAAATCACTACATAGCTGAAAGTAGAAGTTCGTGTTCTGGCTTGATTTAATTTACAGACTGTCATTTGTATTGTGTTTTGATTTACGTTCGTTGTTCGTACAGGAAAATTGACAGTATATTAAATTTTGCAAAAGAAAATATATGATATATATACAGTAAAACAGTATACGTGACCATGGAATTCATCCATAGTAAACTATGTTTCTGTTGTTGGATTAAATGATTATCCAGGGAAGCACACTCGACCAGATTCTTTCAAGTTATTATGTGTCTCAATCCTGTGTTTTAAAATATTATTTTTAATTGGTTTTCTGAACTTCTTATTGCATATACGACATCACGTTTTTACTTGCTGTTTTTGTATGTACTTTTTGAATTAACAAACAAGTTGAACTGGTTGTTCTTCACATGAAAAGGGTTTCCTTTATTATGGCTGGTACATTGTGCTTTCAGTTCAGTTGGGCTACATTATATCAGGATGTACAATGAAAATAAATCGTCAGCCTGGTTATTGATAATGAAATTTCACCTTTGCACTGAAACCACAGCTTCAATGGTTTGCTGTTCCAAGCAAATGAATTACCAATCATCATATAACATTGTTATCAACCAAAACAAAACATCATTGATATATCAATTTTTTCTGGTTTTTACACGTTCATTCAAAAGTTTTTACAGAACTTTTTAAGATAACACTGAACTAAAACGATCCATTTCCATCATTTAATGTTTCATCTATTGAATCATTTTAAAAGCTAGCAGAAAAAAGCAAAAATCTTCCACTGCTCATCTGACCTGACTGAAAAAAATGTCGTCCTGTAGACTAGCCTCTGTTCTTATCTACTTTGGCTAGGGGAAAATTCAATACTGAAGCGCGACTATAAAAGTGAACGGAGAAGAAGAAGAAGAAGAAGAAGTAGAAGAAGAAGAAGGAAAATGCCGGTTTTAACATATATTTCGCCCTATGGGGAAATATATAAAAAGTAAAATAGGAATAATAGATATACAGAATGTTTTGGAATGGGAATGAATATGTTAAAATAATGATGTCTGTTAAGATCACTATTATCACAATTGGTTAGATTGTAATTAAATTGTAGTTTTGAATAGAACAAGACCCCCAATTTGACAGCTCCCTTGATTTGATTGATCCTGAGTAAACCTCCTTGCTAAAGCATGCAAAATGGGGCAGCCTCCTTTTCATTATACCAAGAGTCAAAAATGAGTCACTGACTGAGAACTCCACACCATTTACTGGATGACCTCAGCTTGTTATTATTGCATCATTTTCAGTTCAGAAAATGCATAGTTGAATGTTGCTGGTTGACCCCCAGTTATCATCATGGCAACATTGATTACAGTGTGAGCAGAAGGCCAATCTGATACGATATTTGTGTTGACACAACATGATCCGAAAGACTTTCCTGAAGAACTAATTTTGGGTTTCAGGAAAAGTAATTTTCTTTTTTAGAAAGAAAATTACCCTAAAAGAGAAACTAGATGATGTCAAAGAGAAGCTGCTTTACCATGGCACTGATTATTCTGTCGTAGATGATATCTGTGCCCAGAATCTTGATTGGCGATTAAATGGCAAACATGCAACTGCGTTTGGAAAAGGGACTTATTTTTCCACAACTGCATCCTATAGTCATCGTTACACAAAAAGTGACCCCAAGGGTTATCGTTATATGTTTCTTGCATCAATCTTGGCTGGGCGTTTTACTGTTGTAAGTAATTTGTGTTGATTATGAGTTCACCTGCTATTCCATCTTTAAATAAGCACTAAGTAAATTGTGTAATTGGCTAAGTTAACTTTAAGACTTAAAATGTGCTTACAATGTATTTCAAATTCATTCAACTTGTACATGCAGTATACATCTGACTGCATCTAGTTTAGATCAGTATGTTTTTCTTTTTTATTTTGATAACCCTAATGGCTGAAAGAGCTGTATAGTGCCAAAATAAAATTTCTACTACTTTTTAGAATAGCAGGGAAAGTGAAAGCAATTTTTTAAGTAGTTAGTGGGTATTATAAAAATGTACCAGATAATCATTTTCTGCCATTTTATAGTGTAGAATTTCAAAGTTTTTTCTTGTCACCGATGATAGTGGTGACCTCCAATTTTTTTTCATATGGGCCTGCTACTGATTGTAGATAATGACGTCAGGATCATGTAACATTGTAAGTCTGGCTTAAAAGTTTTCATTAAAATTGATCCACTTGTAAATTTTGTCTTTTTCTGGCTGTCCTGGAAAACTCTAACAAAAGTTTAAGAGTAGATAGAGAGCTAACTTTGTTAGGGAATCAAAAAGAAATGAATGGCCCATTCAATTTTCATTTTACATCACTGTATCAATCCCCTATAACTGAATACCCCTTTTTGCATGGATAAAGTTAGTATATGGCATAAGTGTCCATCCCACTTTTATTTTAGAATGTAAACTATTTTTTGTTACTTTTACAGTCAAGGTCTTAGCTCCACATAAAACCATGCAGATGCAAGATGGTGTATTAATAGCGGTTGACATGATATCAGATTTTCTTATCTTGTAGGATAATACCGATAATTAATGATGTTATGAGACCTATTACGATTATTTTCTTTAAAGCAATAACATTATTAACGTTATTATCCTTATTTACATAATAATAAAACTTTATTTTCATTATTTACATAAATAACATAGGTAATATTGATTTTGCATGATCATTATTGTTTTAATTAAGGATCTAGAGACTCGAATGGAACATAGTGAGTAGACAGGGAATAAAAATCACACTATCTATGTCTTTACTACGACATTGGGTCTTTGCAGATCTTGGACGAGATTTCTCTTGCTGGATCATACAGATTTTCCTGAATGAATGACAGGTTTCTTCTCTTTTTATTTTTCTCATGCATTATGGCTCCTTATGTCTGCTAAGATAGGTAGTTCCGATCATGTTGTGGTATCCATCTTCTTACAGCAGAATGCTAGTCAAATCACTGACCATCCTTCTCACTGAACTTCCTACGACTACCAGCTTGCTGTGTTGCTCCTTAGCTTGATGTCTTTTCTCTTCCGGTCGAGCATTGTGCTGCAGCTGTCACTGAGTGAATGCAGACTGGCATTGATGCTTTTGTACCTCATGGTATATATCAGGTTAGGTCATGTTCTTCTCCTTGGCTCCCTCCTGCTTGTGTAGCAGCCATTGCTAATTGTTACCACTATTTTCACCTCTTTCAGTAAGATAACTTGGCTGAAAACAAGAGGCTCTTTTCTGTTGGTTGTAGCTGCTATAACAGACCTCTAAGAACAGCTATTAAGGATCCATTAAACCCAAGATTTCTACTCAGAGACTTGTTTCTCAAGACTTTTTGAAGATCTTCAACAGTATCTCAAACAAAGGGAAATATTTCTATTTTGCTATTCCTCCTTTCTTTGATGGCATCTGCTTGAGAGAAGTCGGACTCGCACTTTTGCTCACAACTGCTCGATACCAAATTCGGGTCAACAACTACCTGAGTTTCCTTATTGCTACCTTAAGGGAATTAATTTTAGCGGGAACTTATTTTCCTGGATTTTTTTCTTTAGAAGTTTCGCGGAAAAAAAGGGTATTAATTTTTGCAGATTTTCGCGGTTTTGTTTTCTATGGAGATTTCGCGAGAACTTATTTTCACGTTCAAAGAGAAATGAAAATTTTCGCGGGAATTAATTTGGTCATGTTAACCAAAATGGAGAAAAAAATTAGAGGAGAGTGACAGTAATCAAAAAGCAAGAAACGTTTTCTACGTTAAATATCTACCCTATAAAAATTAATTACAAAGAGACCAATATGAATATATAAAGACTAACTTATATGTCATCATCGAGATCATCTTCTAAGATGCTAAATATATTTCCATCATTATCTTCATATTCAGAGCCACTTTCATCTTCCTCTGCATTGTCGATATACATATCTCGTTCATGCTCAAATGAAATTTCATCTTCAAAAGACACTTGCGCTAATGGATCGATGTCGTTGAATGGGTCGATGTGCGACATTCCTTTCAATCCTTTAGAGACTGCGTCTGAGATTCCAGCAACTTCTCAGCCCTTCAAACAAACTGATTTCCCAGCTGCAGAAGTCATATGATTGTAGATTTCCATTATCCATTTGGCATGTAGTGGCTTCATTATTGACAATTTTAGACTGACGTCAATATTCTCCAGGATCGTTTCTGCTTCGAGAGCTTGATCCATTTGATCTGCATACCAGAGTGTAAATTTGTTTTTCATCATTTTCTTTACATAGCCGTTTGGTCCTCCTTGAACATCAAGAAGCTAAAACAAATAGGTGAGATTTGCTGGTACTTTTTTGATGAGAATTTTGTTTTCTTTCAGAACTTCTTTGACTGCATCTGTTGTCTGTCCTTTAAACACATCCATTATCAATAGAGCAGGTTGGAGATTCGGAAGACCAAGGCGGCGTTCTTTTTCCACATAGGGGATGATGATTTTTCTCATCATTTCCAAAGACTCTTTTTCATTACTGTAGTGCTTTGGGTTAGCAGTAACATGAAATTTGCTTGGAAATTTCACTGGTGGGAGACTTTTTGTCATATATAAGCTGGATAGGGAGAAAATCACCAGTTAATGTGATAGCAAAGGTAGCGGTGATCATTCTCTTATCAGTGAAGCCAGCAATTGTTCTCATGAAGCTTTGAACGATTATGACCCATTTAGTATTAAGACATGCCAAGAAGGAAATGGTGGAAAAACTGTGGGACACCTTCCAAGGGAAATATCCAGAGCGACCAAATTCTTGCTGGATCAAGGAGCGACTGTTAATGCAACATTGTCACTCTAGAAAGTCACCCTTGTTTCAAGGCGGTCTCGAAATTCCGTGCGTAGTAACCTTGACGATGCCTGGAACAGTGAGAAACCATATGGTTCTTGATCGATACAAAGAAATAGTCAGTAGATTATATTGTGAATCGAAAAACGAGGTCGAAATCGGATGTTTCTTAGAAAAAACAATAAGCAAAGATGTTGATGCTGTCAATATAGGTGGGCCAAAAAAGAGGAAGAAATCTTTAGACGGAAAAAAAACACTTCCCATTAACAAGAAAACGATTTCAAAAAGTAGAAACATTAGAGAGCTATTTTTAGCTCAAAATAAGAAGAATCTCGCCGCTGACACTGTAATTATTGACTGAGAAATATTTTTGAAAGATAATAAAAAAAAGAAATTTCAGTCTTCTAAATCAAAACCCTTCGAAATTTGACCAGAATTTTGAAAATTGTAAATTTTCGAAAAGAAATTTCGCGGATTGCATTTTTCTGAACTTTCGCGGGAACTAATTTCCGCAGATAGAGGTAAATCAAACTTTTCGCGGGAACTAATTTTCACGTAAAAAAACTGCGAAAACGTGAAAATTTATTCCCGCAAAAATGAATTCCCTTACGGTATGATTGCGCTCTCCAGGACATCTCTATTACAGCTAAGGTGGCTAAAGGTCATTTCAGAACTTGACTCTTTTTCAGCTTCTGTTCCTGACCACATCTCAGTTACTGTCCGGAAGCATTGTTCTCCAGAGCTGTCTTCTTATCCTATTGAAACTTTTTAATATTTGTCTGTTTAACTCCTCTTTTCCGTCTTTTCCCTCAATATGCTTTTGCTGTTCCTGCGTTTAAGAACTCTGTTGAACAAGATCGTTGACCAGTCCTCTCAATTGTCATTGTCTGCCTATGGTGTTCGTGGAAAAGTCTTAAGATTGTTGAATCTTTTCTGCATTATCGCAGCTGAAGGTTGTCTTGGATGGTCACGCCTCTTAGAGCTTCTCAATTACTGCTGGTGTTCCTCACAGCGCTATCCTTGGTTTTATTCTTTTCCTAAATTCATCAATGAGCTCTCTGATCCTTTACATCTGCTGTGTAATGTCAGTATTTTTGCTGATGACACTTCCATCTATGAGTCCTCTAATGGTGAACCAGGCCTCTTTGATCAGACTGAACTAGCTGGTTCTCTCGAGCATGATCTCTCTGCCATTCTGTAATGGGGCTCTGACTGGTGCGCTTCTTTTAGTGCCTCTAAGACGAAATTTCTTTCTATTAATTGTAACGACATTGTCAATCACTTGTCTGTTAGAATGGATGGAAATGATATCCCTGAATCTCTCTTATTTCATTCGCTTGGTCTTTCTTTTTCTAAGGATTTCTCAAGGACCGATTACATCACTTCTATTTCTATTCTTTGCTTTCTGCTTGTGGATACCTTACTAATGAAACCATTCTTAACGTTTATAAGTCTGTTATTCTGGAGTACTGTTGTCATATCTGGGCTGTTGCTCCTACCTCAACTCTTTCCTTGCTTGATAGAATTCAAAAGTTTGTTGTTAATCACATTGGACCTGAGGTCTCTACTCAGCTCTCTGCTCATCGTTGCCTTGTAGTAGCTTTCCTCTCTCTCTTCTGTAACTACTTCCATGGTCATTGGTAATTGGAGCTTTCTGAACTCATACCTCCCTTGAAAAGGTTTAAGCAGAATACTTGTCTGTTTTCTAGTCTCATCCTTATACTGTTGCTTTACCTAAAAGCATCCACAAATTCTATCAAGATAGTTTCATTCCTTGCACCTCGGCAGCTTGAAATGCTCTTCTATCATCTTGTTTTCCTGATGGTTATGATCTTTTTGCTTTTAGGAAGAGCATCAATTGTTTCCTTCTGTCTTAATGCTTTTATCTATTTTTTTCTTTTTTTCTTCTTCATTTTTTCTACTTTCATAACTCCTTGCCTAGAAGTGGCCAGCTAATCAGTTCATTTTAATACACAAACGTGTGCTAAATGTACATTTTATATAGTACATTAGCAACTTTTCAGCAAATTTCACTGTTTAAAACAATAATATTGAATAACAGGGTCTATTTAAAGTCACCTTTCAAATTTATTCCAGAGGTGCTGAAACAACAACAACCAGCTTTTGAAGAGCAGCAATGAAAGTGTAGATGTTAAATCTTTATCAATGAAATAATAAATGTTTTCCAGAAACTTTTTATTTCTTTTTAGCAAAAATAAGAATTAAAATATGTACCCCAGGTTATATTCTAACTTCAAAACATGGTGCATGTGAATGTGAAAAATATAAACAAACATAGACTTGAACGAAACTTTTAACTGTAATAAGAAAACTCGTACTTCTAACAATGTTCATGATATTTATGATAAAAATTAATGATAATTATTGTTACCTGGACTGTCACATTTATCTGTAATATATAGGAAAAGAATGAGCTATTTTAAAAAGGACCAGAGCTTAAAATAATGTGTAAGGTGGGAACATTGTGGTACCAAATTCGTTTGTTTAATTAAATCAACCAACAGTGAAAGAATTCTTTTATAACAATTATGTTTCAGATTTCTTGAATCCATCTTCTGGTCTAAAATAGTAATAGATTTCATTAAGGATAAAGCTAGCTTGTTTTCAAGATATATGGATGATGTTTTGAGAAATTCCTCTCATGACAAGATTAATCATAAACTTAATAAAATTAACCAACTTCATCCTTCTTTGAAATTTACAATTGAGCAACAATCAAACAGTTCTGTTGCATTTTTGGATTTGCTCGATTTGTTTGTTCAATGTAGAGGCAAAACATTGGATAATTTTGCCAAAGCCTTACATAAAATCAAGGCATCTTGCAAACTTTCAATCCGCAAGTCAACAAATCAATTAAACGTGACATTGCATATAAATTCAAATGTCCACATTGTTCAGCATGTTATGTCGGACAACAATCCGACATTTAATCATCCATTTCAATAAGCATCAAGGAAGTGGTCCCATGAGATATCTTTGGAAGAAATGTAAGCAAGAGTTACCAATTGATCATGTTTCAATTCTTTGTGGAAATGTTTGCTCCCTAAGTGTGAATACAAGAGAGGAGTATAAAAGTAGAGCCTTGATGATTAAGTTTTAAATAAAATTTTACTTTCAATTTATTATATAGTAGTTTAGGTGTGTTGGAGGAAATGAATTTGTTGTCTGATCGTGTATAAACTGATTTTACTGTTATATTTTACTATTTAGACCTAAAGATGATTCAAGAAAATCAAAATGTTGTTGAAATAAAAAAATTCTTTCATTGTTAGTTGATTTTATTTAACAAGCTTAAGATAATAATTCCTAAACTAAAACCTAAGTATTTTGAATAAACATCTCTGATTCACACACATATTTCTTCAATGAAAGTAATAATAACAGATTCTGGTCATGAAAGTATACATCCACACTAACCAAAATGACCACAAATACCTGAAACCTAAAGTTCATGATTTAGTTTGATTGACAGCATAATGTGTACAGTGCTTTTGATTTTCAAATTGATATGTTGAATTGTGTTTGTAATTACCAAAAGTATTATTCCAAATCTTTTTGCTTCACTGCTATTCAGTGATGTTTTCTTTGATTTATTTCATGTTTTGATGTTAATTTTTCAATAATAATGAATTTTGATTTTAGGGAAAACCAAAGTTGAAGAGACCTCCTGAAGTAGATGCGACAACGCATGACTTGTATGATAGTTGCGTGAACCAACTGTCTGATCCTTCCATCTACGTCATTTTTGAAAAAAACCAATGTTATCCTCGTTATTTGATTACGTATATGGAGAACACCTATTAAGTTTTGAGGATGAACTATTTAGGGACACCTTAGAAACGTTGATGTGTTTACATGCATATTCACAATGTTACAGCTACTCTTCTTTAGCAGTCTCAACAGGAAATTAAGGCAAAAGTTCATTTTCACGGATGAAATTTTGTGAAATGTCATGGCTAAAAAGTATATTTACCTTCGTTCACATGAAGGAACTTAAATATCATTATACATGATGTTCTTGTTAATTTAACATAGAACTTTGGAGGGTTGCGGGGTTTGGCCATGCAACAAGTGAAACGTAAAATGATATATAGACAAGTAATTTATTTAAAAATGTGCTTTAAAAGCACATTGAAAATGGATTGCACAAGAAGAGATTGATTGACTGCAGAGAGTGATGTTTACCTAATGGTAAAATGTTTGAATATTAATTTATGTCTCAATTTTTCAAACCTGATTCTCCTTTTCATGTCATGGAAAACCACTGGTGATGTTATGAAAACTATCTCTTATATCCCTTTGTAATTTTTGTTTTAATTTTCATGATTTTATTGTTTAATACTTATGTTATGTGGTTTTACATTTTCATATAAAAATTATAATTTCAAAACTTCTTCTTATAGTATGTCTCTTGTTTAGAGAGAGTGCTCGATATCTTTCAGATAAAAACAGATGAAAACGTTGAAAACGCTTTACGTTCATTTTTAACTGATGATCGCACTAGCATGAAACTCTGAGTATTGAAATAATTTAATTTATTACTTATATGAAATATATTATCTATTTCATCATAAAATTGCTTTATCAAAACAGTTTTTGGAATAAGCAGCTTAACTTATCAATATTCCCTACTTTTTAAACAATGTCTTCAGTCATAAAAATAAGAAGTAATACATTTTTGTTAAGAAACTGGTAAATCACTGCGATTGATAGCTGAGTTAATTACATTAAGATTATGATGAGGAAAGTGATGATTTCACATTAAAATATTCTTTTGAAACATGATTGAAGGAGTAGTGTGCGTGTTTTCATGCCATCAAAGAGATATATATATTTACAAGGCATGGGTATGTTCAGAGTTCACGAAAAAAAGACATACTAGAATAATGTATAGAAATTGTAATAATCTATTGACAACAATTGTGTTATCAACCATGAAGATTTTAGCTCCGTTGCAATTTTTGAAAATTGTCTTTGGAAAACTTGCATAACTTGCATAACAAAGAAAGTACATAACAAGGCACATAAATTTTATGAATGCTGACATTTTGAACTTATGCATTTCTAATAAAATGCTCTTCCACATGGGAAACTATTGGTATGTAGTGTATTGACAGTTTTGTCTTAAATAAGCCTTACACACAAAAGGAGTAGGGGGAGTGATATTAGTTGTGTTGTGCCAAGAAGTTATGAAGAATTTCCAAGTGAAATGCCACATTTTCTGGTTATATTTTATATTTTATATTCTAAATTGAAGTCCTGAATCAATTTTTGTGTGTTTCTTGTTATTACAATTAGATAGTTTACATCTCAATGAATTTTGGATTATTTCATCAAATTATATTTTTACTACAGGTGCAATCATGAGACCTCCTCCTTTTCTTGCTCAAGTTTTGTTCTTTTGTTCTTTTCATGTACCCATCAAACAATACTCTTTACGACAGAGTACAAGTACTGACATTTTTTCTTTACTGCTTTGGGAACCCATTTGCTTCTGGTTTTATTTGTACAGGAATTTTGGACACATTCAAAATTTGGTGGTGACATAATTTGTATGGTCAAGCCTGTAATTTTGTGACTTGCCTGGTGTCTAAATTTGTATGAAGTCATCAGAAATGATTACCCAAGTAGGTGTTTGAAAGTGGAACAAATTTGGCTCAACTTTTTACTTTTAAAGCTTTTAAACTTCAGCTTTTAAAGGGTTTCATCACAATGAGCATATTTATCTTTAATTTATACCTCAACGTAAAAATGTGAAGGCATACTGAATGGTGTCATGCTGTTAAGAGAATCTAGTGGTAATTTTGTTGTTCATCTTCATCATCACAATCTACTTACTGATTGCTGAAAAAGTAGCAATCTGTAAGGCCATTGTTGCATATTGGTTAAATTCCAGGTTATTGCAAATCATTTATACAATTGAAGTGTATTCCAAAACAACACAGTAATCAGTTAGTTCAAAAGAACCTTCCATAGGTTTGTCTTTTTGGTCAGCAGTTCACCTTTGCCAAGTTGCAGCAACCATACACAGAATTCTTGCTCTTCTGGCCTGGCTTTGATGTTTTTAGTAAGTGAGGATTTTGACAACTATGCCCAAAAAGTAGAATTGGTTGGGCGGTTCTTCCTTTTTTACAACTGGCATTGACAAAAATCTCCATACTACAAAAATACTTTACCTCAGAAAAGCACATCACTGCTGCAAATATCACACAGTAATTTTTTGACAACATTAAAAACATGTGATGAAACCATTGTTGCTACAGCAGTTGCAAGCAGATCTACCCTTTCTATAATACATTACACACAAAATGGGAACTGGCCAATGAAACAATGAGAGCATTATACGCCCACCCAAGAATAAGGTTGATACAATTCCTGTGAATGCGCATGTTGCAACTATCCAACCCCTGGTCTAAGTTGCAGAAATAACATTGAAATAACATTAAATGAATGTTCGTCATGCTTCATATATTAAAGCATTTTTGATGTGATATTAGTTGAAGTTTTCTTCAACTGTTATATTGGAACAAGAGAAAACTGGTCTACCTCTTGAACCACTTCCTCAATTTGATGATAAACGGAAAGCTGAATATTGGCTTATCAAACATCAAGATGATTTTCATTTAAAAAGTAGTGATGATATGAAAACTATTCATATTTGTGTTGAAGAAATAGGATCATGTCCTTATTACTGGTCTAAAACCTTGTTGCTCTTACTGTGGTCTGTTTCATATTTGCTACAATTATCTTTTTTACGAAGCACACAACAAATGTATATGTAAGTTTAACTGTGTTTTCCAGGATTCACATGATCAAATGGCAGATAAAATAGAGCTACTGAAAGTTTGTTATCCATTTGTTTGTATGGATTATAATAATTGTGAATGTTTGTTGATTGAAAAATGGAAAGCCTTTGTAGATTGAAACACCAAAGTACATTTAACAGCCAGCAAGCTCTAGGCATGACCAAGGGTTATGACATCGAACTTAAAGAATTCAAATTATTTATAATCATACCTGGAAGGAAACATGAAATTATTGAGATGTGAATTCTTTTAAATTCAGGTAAGATAACTGTTTGAAATGATTTATGTCAATGTAATCAATCATCCTGCATACTTCGAACTTAAAATTCTTGTGAGTTTATTTTGTGTATGTTTGTGTATTTTTGTGTCAAATATGTTTTTTCCAACAACTATGTCAATTGTAATTAAAACCATGTTTATTGTAATCACAATAATTTTTGTTGTAAACCAACAGAAATCAATTCAAAAATCATTTATAAACTGTATAGTTTCTTTCTTGTTTATTACAGTGGTCTTTCCATTACTTATGAATCATTTGCAACTTTTTCTGATATACAATACAATAAATACAATGACGATAATGTTGAGATTCGTCGTCTGTCAACAAAATCATCAGTGAAAGGTCAAAAAGATGACTATTATCTAACAGAATGGCAATGGTATTGGAAAGGAAACTCTAAATGACATACATATGATTTGATACTATGTTTGTGTTTTTGAGATTTATCTATCAAGATAACTTATGAATTTGTCAGAACTTCAAAAAATTGGTGAATTAGTTTTTGTTTGAATATTTAGATTGAATAAAAATAGAGCTTGCATTTCTCAATGGTGAGTCAACAGTGACATTCAAGATTTTTGAGTTTGTTTCCATTCTGTCATTTGCTACTATAGAGGAACAGAATCAAAATCCAAAATACTTAACAAAGGGGCTGCTTGAAGAAGACCTAATTTTAAAACCAAAGAAGATATGAATAGGTATTTTATTGAATAAATTGTGTGATTTCGTGGTAAAATGAAACAGCTTGATATCAAAGAAAACAACCCCTTTATGTCAGCCAACATATAGGTTGAGAAGCAAAATAGAAAAAAAGGTGATCTTGATATCATGGAAAACAAATGCATCAAAAGTGATAGATGCATTTGAGGTAGGCCTTCTTACTGCATTGTTTTTACAAACAATTGTAATGCATAAAGCAATGATTAAGGGTAAATATTTACAATGTTGCAAACAGTTATGTAAGTGTAGCAGACATATTAGACTGTTATGTTGGTATTATTATTAAGGATTTGCTTTGAGCTGCTATAAAGATTATTATTTACTCTTATCCTCTTTTTTCTTTAAAATTGCTCATTATTAAATCATTATTAAAGTTCTTTTTTTTCCAGACCAGTATCTGTTTTTCAAACACCTCCACATTGGCCACTGAATCATGCTCAAGGAGAAAGAATATCTTTGGAATCACACAAGTATCAACAGCTGGTAACTGATTTCAAAAAGTCCATTGGAATTCCAGTAATAGTTTTGTATATTCAAGAAATATGTAATAAACAACATTATGTGAGTTATGAAAGGTAAGATGAAAGATTTATGACATTATGCAATAACTTTGAATAACATGCTTTGAAATCTGTGACATGTGTAGGCTTTTTGTGTAATGCATGTCTATACATTTGTATTGATTTTGTGATTAGACTAATGTAAACAACAATTTTTTTAAAGGAAGTTAATATGATTGGCGAGCATATCAAGCTTGAGTATAGTCATTAGCAATTCAACTGTTATACTCATTGGAATCGTTTTATATTAAAACTCGACCCTAAAAATACTATCAAATATGGTGTTAATAGAGAGGACCATTTGAAGTAGAGGAAGATATTGCAAAAATATAAAAACAAATGCCAACAAAATAAATAATGCAAATTGTATGAAGATGCAAGGAAGGGACAATTCTATTCAAATTAGGTTTATCTCGTAATTTTACGCAGACTTTAAGTTTTTGTAAAGCCACCCTCTAAATAAGATACTAAAATAATCAAAAGTGGGTGTGTAATTATAATGATGTAAGCAATCATATATTGGTGACATTAGAAATGATCTTCAAAGTTTATTACCATTACCATTCTATCATTTATTCTGGATCAGTCATTCATTACATATTACTATTCAAGCCAGTTCATATTTGTTTCTCGAATTTAATTGTTTTTCCATCTCAATCAAGTCTTTAAATGAATTTTTATACCGTAAGACACAGTTTCCTATGATGTCCGACATTAGCATTTCATGCTGGACATGCTTTTCTTAACTTCTATCCCAATGGTATCTGAGATTATTCATTAAAAAAGGTAACATAATGATTGTTTTGCCCTAAGAATTAAGGAGTGGTTGATCCAGAAGAAAACTTTTGTAACTTGTGAAGTTGACGTTAAAATGTTTTTGATTTTTGAACCTCATATGAGAAAGTGAATGATTTTCATACAGTTCAGTCACAGAAAACATTACTGTTTCTGCTCAGAGATATGTGTGCTATAAATCAAAGTTTGGACCTCCAGAAGTTTTTCTTAAGAATAATCTTGTACATTGACCGGTTGTTTTGCGAAATTTCTACCTGAAATTTCATATTATATATTTGATTTTCCCCACATGTACATATTGCTTAAGTCAAAGATTTTCTCAAAAGTTCGAAACTGCTAGAATTAAGCTGATGGTTTTTACTGTAACTTAAAATTCAACCATTATTTATGTTATTTATTTTTAAATCAGTGAAAACCGGGTTATTTGCAAACTTGAAAATTTTAAACATTAAACAAAATTAATAATTAATGAGGTTTGTATCCTGCACCTTGTGATTTATTCTGCATACCTTTCATTCGGAAAGTGTTATTGTTAAGTTCAAAGTGGCTGATAGAAACAGCAAAATAAGAAGACAACTGTGAAAAACTCATACTGGACATGATAGTACATTTCTTTCCAGACAATGTCCAATGCCGAAAACTTGTTTGCAGTCCTGCCATCAGCCACAGATTTTTATGAAATGTATTAATTATGAGCTTTAACTTATGTAATGATTGTTTAATGACTGAGATCTGCCATCCCTTGTGATTATCTTTGAGAGCATTTTATAAATGTCAGTAAAGAGACACTTAAAGAGACTTTTAAAGAGCTTCTTAAGGATAGGGAATGCTTTTGAATGAGGAAAAAACTATCAAAACTTAAAATAGAGTAGACTATCTGTGGTAGAAACAACTTATGAACTTTATATTAATATATTCATTTTTCACTCTTACTTTGGAAATAAGTCCATGTTTGTGAACCAAATATTTTGGTCAAATATCCAACGATTTTAGAAGACATCTTTAAAAAATTTATGTAGATGTTTTAGTCAATAATTACAGTATCTATCAGCGGCGAGATCTTCTTATTTCGTGATAAAAGTAGCTCTCTCAACACACATCACAATAACATCACGTCAGAGATGGATTTCTCTGCAACATAAGTTACATGTCGATAATGAGGATTGAACACCATGAACCGGTAGCTCAGTTAGTAGAGTGATAGGACTAGAATTCCTAGGTTGTGGGTTCAAATCCCGCCTGGTTCGGAGTTTTCCTTCAAACTGGGTCTTTGTAACTAATACAACGAGTCTGTTACCTTCCTTTCATACTTGTAAGCTAGTTTTTAGTCTCCTTGTTGTAATTACTTTTCATAGGATAGATATTTAACATAGGAAAAGTTTATTGCTCTTATGATTACTTTCATTCTCTTTGCATTTTTTTTTCACCATTTTCCTTTATAATTCTCGCGGAAATTTTCATTTCCCTTTGAATCTTGTGAAAGTTTCCAATTTAGAAGGTATACTTGTAAATAGGAAGATTTACATTACATTTACATTACATATTAAGTTCAGAAAAACAAATGTATGGGTCATGTGAATAATTAAGGACTGATATAAACTTATTGCAACTGCTACACCCAAACAAACAATATATGGAGCCAAAAATCTCGAGCACCAATATTTTTGGGTAATAAATATTGAAAACTTTTGAGGACAAGGTTGTCACATTGAAATTATTGATGCCTCTAAACATTTGATTGTAGGAAGACAATCCTCTATATTTTTTTATCAATGATAGAAAGCCTACACTTTCCATTCAGTATCAGATGATTTTATTTTTTGTCACCTTTTGATATAGGAGAGAGGAATTTGACACATGAGTGAGAAAGAGGATAGACCTTCCACTCTGGAGAAATAGCATTTTTTGTATTTGATAATTTGCTGATATTGTCAAAAACAAGAAAAAGAGAAAATAATTATGATAATAGTCTAATTATATTTTTTAAATTATGTATGAAGTTTCTCCATAAATTTCTGTCAATTGCCATCAGATGCCAATGGACCACTAACCTTCCATCACTGGAGTTGACAAATGCTAAAGGAAACAGTTAATAAGCCTAAAGGTCCCCTTACACATAAGAATAATCGTAAAGAATAAGACAATATTTTGAGCGCACCTGATTTTTTGAATTTTTTTGAAATTCTCTCATGTATTTTAAATAGGAAGAACACTTTGGAGTTTCCACTTTCTATTGTTTCAATATTCTTCACATAGCGAATTCATTTGAATCAGTTCAAAGGAAAGCATGTGAGTTAATTGAGTTTTGAAATTTAAAGGGAATTTAAAGAGATGTAAACGAAAAACAAGGAAAAAGTAGTGATTTTTATGTGACTGTGAGAAGAAATTTTAGATTTACTAACGGCAGACTCAATTTTTTATTTAATTGAGCTAGAAAGTTTGTTTTAACGCAATTATCCATGTCATTGCTAAGTGTTTCAATTGCACAAGCCAAAGTCATAGTAGCACAAATTATTATTTCTTCTTCCTCTTCATACATCATTGCAAACACAACTGTTAAACACATAATGTATTGTGCCCTATTTTTGTTTAATAATTGATTTAATTTTTGAATATGCTTTGAAATTCACATGTGTATTTTTTTCAATAATTATAACAGAATAATTAACACTGAATTTCTGAAATGTGTTATTCTTATTAAATTCCTGTGTGTAGATTTTGGAAGAATAAGAAAAAATTAACAGATGCACTCGAAACATTGTCTTATTCTTCACGATTATTCTATCGTGTAAGGGGGCCTTTAAGCAGGACTTAAAAAGAAAGCAGTTCTATTGAAACTTATAAAGAATTGCCAAGCAAACAATTATCGTCAAGTGCTGGAGCTATGATAAAAATAGAAAAGAGATTATACAGAATATAGATTACCTCTTATTCCACATGAAAGTCATCTTGTAGACTGCAAGGTTAACACAATAACCGGCATCCATGCCATTACCATTCAGAAACTCTTCACGAATAAGTAAAAGTGAATAAACTAACAAAACTGCCGATATGCTGCATACTGGTCAGATCTAAAAGTGGAAAAAGATTTTAAGTAAGTAAGATTTTAAATAAGTTTAAAATGTTGACTATTACTAGGCTTTATGTGATTATTTAATGCACATACTTGTTAGTAACTTCATTTCTTTTTGTCAGATCTCTGCTTTCTCTATCCTATAATGACCAGTCCTCTGAAATAGGAAAGACTGACAGCAAAAAATGCTGTTGTATTTGAAAATTGCGACGGCAGATCATAATTTACGACGGCAAAACTTGATTGGGTTATTCCAGTTAAAATATTGGTGTAGAATAATGGGTAATAATAAATACTATAATAAATACTTTATAAATCAGTAATATTATCTGGAACAAGAAGTTGCAAGATTTAAAAATTGTAAACCGCAGGGCATTTGCTGTGAACTTGTTCTATTATTTGTTTGATTAGTCATTGTTTAAAAACAACAACACAAGCATAGACACAAGCACATGCGCAGACGCAAGATTAGTGTGCACTAGATCGACACAGCGATCGACACAGTATCAAAAAGTTTTAATCCTTGCATCTGTGTTTGCATCGATTTCTTTTGTTAAAACCTTTGGAAACAATGAAAGCATGCCCAAAATGCGTTTTAATACGTCAAAAACGATGTTTTCATTTTTTTTATTAGTTTTTAAGAGTTTTCATAGTGAGAAAGAGATTACTGTAGAGAAAATAATAATATTAGAAAAAATAGAAGAAAAATTAAGTATCCAGTGCTTTATGATAAAGCACGAGTCACTTCGAGGATAAACTAATAAAGCTGCTTCCGTGGGATGATATTGCATGAGAAACAGGATTGCCACGTAAGTTCAATTTTATAGTGTGAAAAGCTGAACGACTTTATAAAATTTAATCGTCTGATGAAGACTACAAGCACGTTCTCATCCATCACACACAACAACACAAAGAAAGAAAATACTATTGTGTCACACTATAGATGTGAACACCTTGCGTTTGCGATTGCGTCGACAATCTGTATTGAAAACAAAACCGAAACTGGCTTGAATAGAATATGAGCCTCTCAAAAAAAGAAATCCATCCAAAAACAAAATCTAAATTGACTTTATAATACTTTATAATACACATTCTTGCATAAAGGCTTTTTATTTGGCATTACGTGCATATCGTTGAAAAAGTTTTGAAAGGAAAGTATGTTCATGTTATTCACATTTTATAAAACGATGACGTGACGTAAACAAATGTACTATGGAAAGAAACCTTTTGAGAATAAATGGAAGATGTCAGGGGAGATTCCCAAGAATTGCCAAAATCACCCATGTTAAATATAACTCGCCATTGTTTTGCTATTTTTTAAGCCAGTTTCACTTGGATTTTCCTCTCAAAAGATGAAATGAAATGTTCATTAAAGATAATAAAGGTGGCACCAGTTGTCAAAGAAAAAGAAATGAATGATTTTGTTTCATATAAGCAAACCAGACAAACTAACATGATTGAGAAAATAGAAAGAATAAGATAGAACGAAAGAAATGAAAGGACTTATTAAAGTATCAATTATACAATATTTGTATTCAAAAAACACTGTCATAAATTTGATTTATGGCAGCTTCACGACGGCAAAGATGAATGCCCTCGTAAATTTAGTACACTGTAATGATGTTAAACCTGTCCAAAGACAACTGTTTGTAAGAATGATGGAGTTGAGGTTTTTTAGATAAATCACTAGATTCCTTTTTGTAATGGTCATATAATCGTTCCATTATCACTATTGGTGAATTTTCATGTTTATACTAAAAACCTAACACTTCCCATGATTTATTGGCTGAAGATATTATTTTCAAAAATGGAAAAAATGGATCATATTATTAGTCTTCTACTCATAATATCGGTTTCATGAAGCAATATTTTTTTGTGCAAATGGTGATCAAACAAAAGGTAGTTAGAGAGATGTCTATGTGTTTTCACCAAGTTTAAAGTTTCTACCTCATGTGCATTAATTAATTCCATCTTAATCTTAATTTTTCCACAATGGGAATGAATCTGTCCCCGGTAATGATGTTTGTAAGATTAGCTTTAATAAAATTTATTGAATTGTTGTTATTGCATAGCGGTTCTGAAAAGAATAAGACAAGCGATTTGGACAGCTTCCTTGGTTTTATTGATCTTGAGTGGTATTTCTGCCTTGACATTGTTCTGAGAGTTCAAAACGACCATACTACTGACTATATGCACAATGACTTCAGCTCATCATTATCGCATCATTTTTAGTCAGAAAATGTGCAGTCAAATGTTGTTGGGTGGTCTCTGAGTTACCACTATGGCAACATTGTTTAAAGTTTGAGCAAAATGCCATTGTGATACAATATTTGTGTTAACACATAACATGCTCTAAAAGGCTTTCTGAAAAAACTAATTTTGGGTTTCTGAAAAAACTAATTGTCTTTATTAGAAAAAAAATGATCCTACAGGAGAAACTATATCATGTGAACGAGAAGTTGCTTTACCATGGAACTGATCATTCTGCTGTAAATGCAATTTGTGTGCAGAATTTTGATAAGCGATTATGTGGCAAACATGGAACTGCGCTTGGAAAAGGGAGTTATTTTTCCACGACTGCATCCTACAGTCATCAATACACAACAAGTGACAGCCAGGGTTATCGTTGTATCTTTCTTGCATCAATCTTGGCTGGGCGTTCTGCTGTTGTAAGTCGTTTTTCTTTTGCTGATTATGAGTGCACCTGTCCATCTGTAAGTATTGTTCCACTGTCCATGCAATTTAATGCTAATATCTAAAGATATAAAAGGAATAGCTGACATTTTTGGGGGTTTGCAATATCAGTGATGTGATCACAAAGAATTTGGGTCTATAACCTTTTGGGATGGCATTATGACATTATTCAAATCTTTGATCAATGATATCTCAGTAATAGTTGGTTATAGCTAAACGATCGCATACAGGTTTCTTTCATTAGTTTTTCATGCTTTCAAATATGGTTACGCTTTTCATTGAACATTCTTTGATTTCATTTTTTGCCACCTTTTGATGTATCACTTTTGACATTAAATCCTGTAAGAATGTTTTACCTGGGATATCAAAGTTATCACCATAAACAGTCAGTGGTCCAAAATTTATTGGTTTTTGTTTGTTATACGGTCTTTAGAGTGAAATTATATGCTTTGAACTAAAGCCACTTTTGCTTAAAGCTTAAAATAACAATTCACTAATTAAAAGTATTTTGAATAAACATCTCACACTTCTTGAGTGAAGGTATTTATTAATGATTCTTTTCATTATATATCCATCCTAACCAACATCATTGCAGATAGCTGAAACCTGAAGCTAGTGTTTTAGTTTGATAAACAGCATAAGGTGTGCTGTGTTTATGATTTCCAAATCGTTGTGTTTAATTTTGTTTGAGTTGCATTCATAATTACCAAAAGAATTATTCTAAATTTTTTTCTTCACTGCTACACCATAATGATTTTATATTTGTTTCAGGTTTTAATGTTATCCACCTTGAATGTTTTAATGATATAGAATTTTGATTTCAGGGAAATTCAAATTTGGTGAGGCCTCCTGAAGTAAATACGTCAACACACGACTTGTACGAAAGTTGCGTGAACAACTTGTGTGATCCTTCCATCTATGTGATTTTCGAAAAAGACCAATGTTATCCTCGTTTTTTGATTACGTATAAGAATGCCTCTTAGGTGTGGATATGAACTGTGTAGGGAAGCCTAAGCGAAGTCATTATATTGGATGTGTCTTTACATACATGTTCACAATGTTTCAAAATAACTCTTCTTTAGCAGTCTCAACAAGAAATCTTCAATGTTGAACTTCATTTTATGGATGCAATTTTATTCAATATTGTCCCAAAATATTATTTACTTTTGTTCATGTGAAGGAACTTAAATCTCATTTTAAAACTTCTAGAACTTTGGTGAGCTGTTTGGGGTTTTGCCACACCATAAATGAAACATAAATGCATATGCAAATTAGTAAAACACGTTGACCACTGATTTATACAAGAATTTCTTATAGTGATTGATGTTTTTCAAATGGCAAAATGTTATCTGAAATTTGCAAACTTGATTCTCATTTTCATGTCATGGAAACCCAGTGGCAATATTTTGAAAACTGTCTCCTGTGTACCTTTGAAGAGTTTGTGACAAATTTATTTTCATGAATTTTATTGTTTAATACTTACAATATAGTTTCATACTTTTTATATATATTAAAAATTTTATAAATAAGTGGTTTATATGAAATACACAAAGAAAACTATCTTTCGTTGAATTTACAACTGTTTAATACTTGTCTTTATAGATATACCTTATTATGTTAAAGTTTTATATTTGAAAGATTTATGTGTTCTTTAAAGGAAATTTGATTGGTGTACAGGTTGTCTTTTGCATAACATTAGGTGCTAGTATGAATATATATTTGCATATATGGTAATCGTACTATACAGAAAGTCAAATAGATCAAGTGAAAATGCTAAAGGATTATATCAATTGAAATAATGAACACTAATTACCGTAACGTTAAAGTAGTTCTTATAAGTTTCGAGACTTTTCTTTTTATTTATTAAAGGTATAAAATGAAAAAAACATTGCATCTTTAGTTTATTCTCATTTTATCATGGTTGCTGCCATTGCTCCGAGTTTTTCTGTTGAAGCTGTATGATCATCTTATTTCATGATGTCATATGTACTACTCATTATTTCTGGTGTTTAGTAACTATGAGGTAAAGAAGAAAGAAAAGAAAACTTGTAACTAGATGGCTTAGCTAGATGGATTAATTGTGAGGCGCTTTTTATAATGAAGGAGGGCACTTTTTTACAAAACTAAATTGTAACTGATTCATGAGTTATTAATTATTTCCAAGTTTATTTTTGAATAAAACATTTTGAAATAAATTCATGAAGTAGAATATGTGATGTCATAAACCAGAATACAAATGACAGCAACTGTTGCCACTTTTTAAGGAAGAAGTTAGTTCTTTTTAGACATTTTGCATATATTTTGGGCATTTCAATGTTATTTTATGTATCTTAGGAAAGATTTATGCGAAAAAGGTTTTGATATCTTTTCTCCCTTAAATGCTTCGAAAATAACAGTTAATGCATACTTCATTTTAACAACTTTATATTGCTTCTGATTGTATGTAATAGTAGTCTGTTCACAATCAGAACTGAAACATATTTATAAAATATGGTAAAAATATGTTCTATTTCAAGGCCTGAACTTTGATTGAGGTGACACTCAATTATATTCTTTTGAAGGGATGAAGGGAAATATCCTCCAGGTTTTGGAAAAGTTTGTGAATCTTTTCATCACTTTTTATCATATAAAATTGCATCAACCAAAGAAATACTTCAGTGAATTGAAGAAGTGAGTTATTCCATCCATAATGAAAAACTAAAATGCTTTTGCACATTGATTTTCAAATCACACTATTTTGCTTCTTTCTTTAAGATATAAAAGAATGCTAATAAACCCCAGAATAAATCCCACACTTCACAGAAGAATTAAAGCTGATTCATTCTTTATGTTTCTTTATTTGCATTGGTTCCTTTCACAGAAATGATCAGATCAATTCCTATACTTTCTTCCATTTTTAGCAGTTCCAAAATGAAAAAAATATAATGCTTTTGCCCAATTTTATCTCAAAATCACACCATTGTTTTTATCTTTTTTAGGATATAGAAAAATGTCATTCAACCCAGCAACAAATTCAAAGAAAACACAAAAAACACACTGGCTCACTTTTTTTTAATTTGTTTTGTTGATGTGTTAGTATCTTATTTATCTTTCCTTTCTCAGAAATGGTCAGATCGATTCCTATACATACTTCCATTTTCAGCAGTTCTTATTTTATAAGTTAGAATAAATTATGATTTTTAGATCATTATTTTTTTTCATCTCTGTCATTCATTATTTTCCTTATTTAAGGGAAACTTTTTTTTTTGTTTCAAGGAAACTTTTGGATGTTTACTTTGTTGAAGTATGTTAAGTATGCATTAACATCACACCTTAATTGTAATTAATTCTATTCTCGAGGATTCTTTTTAGCTTTGTATAAAGATTTATGCTTCTGTATATTTATTGTTTTACATACTTGTTTTAAATTATTACACACTTTGCAATGCTCATATTTAGTCCTTGTTTTGAAATGAGATAAGGGCATGAATTTTGAAATAATGATGAAAAGGCAGCTGTATTACCTCGAGCAGGGGTCAAAGTAACGTCCAGCTACCGGCAAAAGCTGGACAAATTCTAGGTTTAGCAGCTAAAAAGTTTGTAAGATTTCCCTTTTCAGCTGGCAACAAATTTCATATATTTGCAAAAACTTTTAACATGGCCTAAAAGAAACTAAAAGTGACTATATATGGTGCTTTTATAGCCACCTTCAAACTACAATTCAGAAAAGGCTCATTTCGATCCCTTGAACTTGATTACTAGGGAAGGTATAAATATCTCTTAAACCTTTGAGAGGACGTTAAAGAAAATGTGAATTTCTTTAGAATTGTTCTTATCATTTGTTATACAAGTAAAATGCAAAGTCTATAATAATGAACATCTGTTACTTGAAAAAGATTTAGTAAATTATAATTATGTCCCAGAGACTTTATTATAAAATACAATCTTTGTGAAACACAAACAGATCCCCTGACTTTCTTTGTATATTTCATCATACATTTGTTTTATCAAAACAGTAGAAAACTACAATCCCGGACAAAATATTGTGGCAATAAGCATGAAATTCACATCATGAGGCCCCCCTTCCCCCACCATCAATGTTATCAATGTTTGTTGGAACCTCTGGCTGGACACAACTCAAAACATTGATGCTGGGGGAGGGGGTATTTGAATTCTTCATGAAAAACATCAGTTTTGCCACAATTTTGTCCGGGATTGTCTGAATTTTAAGAATAAAAATGGAAAGGGGTCTTCCTAGTATAACAACACATTCTTTCAAGACTGAGATCTCCCACAACATGTGTTGGCAGCCAGGTTGCTCCTTGTCACAATTCGTGTAATTTTACACAAAATCAAAACAAAAAAAACATAGCCCTACTGAAAACAGGCTTTTGCAGCTTGTCAATATTTGTCAATTCAAACATGTATATACATACTCTATATCAATATATAAGGTTTGCGGAGTGGGTGCGTGGAATCACCCGTTCGCCAGCGAAAACATGGAATGCGTGAAAGCCGGATATTCCTTCAACAAAATCCGACGATAGAGTTGAATGCATGAATACGTATATCCATAACTGAAAGGGGAGCTATTTCCTATTCGCACCCCCCTTAATCTACCTACCTTAGGCCGATTTTTTTGCGTCAGTAAAATTTTGTGAAAATGGATGAACATGGATTTAATGCAACCTGATTTTAGCGAATTACCCCTTAATTACGGAGAATTGCCAGTAGGTAAAGTTTTGCTAAAGTTAAATTATCCGCAACTTTAATTTAGCGAAAATATGCTCATTCGACGCAAAATAAAAAAAATTACCCAAACCCTAACCCTTAACTCAGACCCTAAAACATACTGGACGGAGAATGGGGGTGTGAAAAGGAAATAGCACCACTGAAAGAAAATATGTAATTTTTGTTAGTTTTCTTGATATTGTATCCTATCAATGTATCCTATCAATGTAATGTACATTTTAGTTATATTGCGATTCAAAGACCTTATTAATTCAAATGTCCAAATATCAAACTGTGCTCCCTTGCCTCGTTTTGATGTGGTAATTTGATGAATATTATCAGAAATTGGCTCATTAGTATTTTCAGTTATGAATAACATAATACTAAGTAATGTCACAATATAAAAAATCAAAACAAAGTCAAATTTGATAATCTGATAATGTGTATTCAAGTATTTGATTTTGTCAATGTGGGATGGAGATAGAAAAGAGAAGGAAAACAAAATGCTTCATGAATCAATCATTTCCTATTCTTTTGTGCACTGCATAAGTACAGATTCAAAAAATTTCTGACAGTCATAGTGGCAAAAAGAGCATGAATAAAGATGACCTATTCTAAAAAACCCAGCGTGTTCAAAAGCATAAAGAAGCACTAGGAAGTAAACCAACAAGAAATACATAACAGGCATCTTCTAAACTTTGCCAGAATGTTCAGGTAACTTAACTCCAACTTTAAATGTCAATCAACAAAATTCAATTTATATACATTCTTGATTCTTGAATCCGTCCATGTTTCTTTCAAATGAATGATGAAAAACATTTTTGAATGTTTCCTGATAGTATTAGTCTCTAACCACTGGAAATGCCAGACACATCACACTTGTTACTGCTGTCTTTTTTATTATTTTTTATTATTCTTTTATTTAGTAAAGCAGGTTACAGACAAAGGCAGCGTGAGCTGATGTGGACCTACATAAAAAATAATTTAAAAATATAAAAATATAAAAAATATAAAAATGTATATATACATATAATTTGTTATTAAAGAATAAAATGTCTAGTATATCTGCATGATTAAAATTGAAATGGCTGAATTGTGTATGGCTAACGTAGGATGGCTTATGATGATGGCGATGAGTTAGAAGCTGGAAGTAGAGTTAATGAGACTAGATATGAGTGCAAAAGCTAGCATAATAGACTCAAAAGAAGCCACAATTGAATCCAAAATGAAAATGGGTTATTGAGCTGAAAAAAAAAAAAAAAAAAAAAAAAAAGTGATTTAGAAATATAACTAGTATAAAATATAAAATACTAAAAATAGTACGAAGAATATATATTAAACTTAAGATAGTGAAAAAGAAAAAGAAGTTCAAAAACAGACTAGGCATAACTAGGCACCTAGTGACACTAGGGACTGGCCTTCTAATCCAAGACAAGACCCAGGCACAGGCTGTGTTGATGGAAGTTAGAACTAAGGGTTGGCAAAAGAGTAGAAGTTGTTAAGGATTTGGTAAAACGACTAATTTGTTTCTTGAAGACTAAGTTAATTAATAAAAAGTAAAATCATCGTCAATATGGTAAGAATCATAGTCAAATGAATATTTATTGATATTATTTTTAAATTTAGAAAGTTTTTCTTTGAAAACCTCGTGAGATTTTTCACCAGTAAGTTCATTAGGCATTCTATTCCATATTCTCGCAGCCTTATATGAAAAAGAGCTTTTGGTACCTGTATCGTAAGTAACATTCATTTGGTGATTCCGAGATAGATTGTGTTCCTTGTGTGTAAAGAGTGAACGGATATCCTCATCGATCAGTCTGTGTGATATACCTTATGCATCAGGCATAAGAGGCGGCGTTTATATATATAGGATATTGGCATCCATTTGGCTTTTTCAAGGGTTTCATACGATGATAAATTGCTAGGTAATTGATGTATAAGCTTGGCGCAGCTTTGATGTGAATCTCCTCCAAGGGTCCAAGCTTGTTGGGCTGGCCCCACACAGAGATATTGTAGGTTACCGTTGGTATGATGGTGGCAAAATAGAATTTCTCAAGAACTTTATTACCCAATGTTCTCATTCGCTTTAGTAGTTTCACTTTGGCATTGAATTTACTAGTGGCACTATTAACATGCGCTTTCCACGAAAATCTATTATCCAGGGTTGTTCCTAACACTTTATGGCTCTCGATGATTTCTAACGAGTGATCATTGAGGGTTAGGTTGGGTTAGTCTTGGTTAGTCTTGGTTCAGCAGTTCCATTGTCTCAAGTATATACAGCAGATATTCCACGACCATAATAGTGATTCGTCTTAATTCATTGATATCAATTATATACTCCTGATAATGCTTTATACACCTAAAATTAGTAAAACCAACAAACAAATTATTAAAAGCATAAATTTTCCATTCGCGATACTGAAAGTAATCAAAATCATTTATATATATATATTTAACAATAATTATGTAATTATATCATAATTATATATATATATATATTTTTAGAAATAACTCAAGTATATATATATATAATTATTGTATTAAAAACACATGTAAAACTACAAATATACATACAAAGCTTTTCGTAAGGCACAGGCTTACATTATCAAGTTAGATTTTTTTTATCTAACTTGATAATGTAAGCCTGTGCCTTACGAAAAGCTTTGTATGTATATTTGTAGTTTTACATGTGTTTTTAATACAATAATTATTCACTGGCTGTTATTATTTTTCTATAT
Source organism: Turritopsis dohrnii (assembly GCA_027922465.2). Lineage (NCBI taxonomy): Eukaryota > Metazoa > Cnidaria > Hydrozoa > Anthoathecata > Oceaniidae > Turritopsis > Turritopsis dohrnii. The sequence goes on from BQMF02000537.1 coordinate 206,643, forward strand.
ATATATAACATCTAAAGTTATAACAATTACACAAAAAACATATGTAGCTCCACTCCTTGTAGTGGCTTCGGCCTTGAGTGGGATGAGTGATTAAAGACAAAGAAAATTTATTTATTTCTTTACTCTTCATTGTTGTTTATTTTTAATTATCTTATCCAATTAAAGAATTCGTAAGCTGTATATATATAGCTATTTTACCTTCAGTTATCTCTCACCCAGGCACATGTATAGAGTGTACTGATATTGAATTCCAAATCAGAGAATATTTTTCAATATAGATGGATATATTGTCTACATTTTTTGTTGTTAAACATTCCAATTTGATCACAAAAGGCAACTATGATTGTATATTGTATACTCGTTTAAATAGACAAATTCCATGTTGACGTATACTCTGTTTTGATGTCTCATTGCATTGATTTAGACATTATTAGAAATTATCAAATCAAATTTTTGCTGCACACACATTCCCTGTCAGCATAAAAAGTTTATACGGAACATGCAAATCATTTCCCATGAACAATAATTAAGCTTGCAATAAAGAACTCAAAATGGGTAGTAAATCTCTAAAAGGGCCTATTATTATGAATAACATTTTGTGCGACGACAAAAGTAACATTAGATTTTATCATTATCATTGGACTTTTATGTCTTGCTTTGTGTTGTGTGTGGAAATAAAAACAGTTAGGTGGATCAAAATACAACACCTTGAATAAACATGGCCTAAAGATAAAAACGAATGGAGAAGAAATAGCAGTTTTTTATTTTATTCCTCACAGATAGATGCACAGTTTGTGAGCAAAGATGCACAACTTTCAGAAGCTTTGATCTAAATTTAAATTTAAGAAGTTCATGACAAACTTCAGAGCATTCGGAATATTCCCGGGGGAAAATGTCTACTTAACTCAAAAAAGCAACTACTTTGGCCTTCCCGCTACCGTACACATCGACAATTTTACCCTAAAGCTATACACTGAACACTTTTGGGCTTGATCAATCATATTATTATCTACATCGCAATTTGTAAAACTTAAAGGTAAGCGAGAAAATTTTGATTTTTGGTATGTCCTGTAAGAAATTTCAGCGATTGACGGCAGCCGAACGCATCTCTCTGTTAGTATTTTGATGACAATATAGACAATATAGAACAAAAACGGCCAAAACCAATCCAAAGATTAGATCTTCATCGTCTGTCCGTTCCCGATATCAGTAATCTATACAAAAAATCAGTTAAAAACGAAATAAACAACCTTGAACAAAACTTCAATAACCAGGAACAGTGGACAAAGATTGTTAACATTCTGAAAGAATCAGCCAAAACAACCATCGGCTACAAAGAAAGATCGAAAAAAACCTGTAATCCCGACATTGTTATCCTTTCTGACATGCAGAGAATCGTACAAAAGCAGATCGAATCCACCAGAAATGAGGTTTTAAAATCTCAACTAAAGGTACATCGTAATCGTATACTGACAGAAATCCATCGCGAAAAGAAACAAGAGGAAAACATGAAAATAAGAACTATCATGAACCCCTTAGAAAGGAACCAGGACGAAAACCAAAAAATGTACGATGCAGTAAAACAGATCAACAAGATGAAATCTAAAACACCACTTATTGTTTCATCAGACAATGGTCAAACAACTGACGACCAAGAACAATCTGAAATCATTTCGAAATATTTTAAGAACATCTTTTGGAAAAATGCTGAGCCTATGCCAAACATTCAACCAATACCGATGACGAAACCGTTTACAGCAATCGAAGTACGAAAAGCCGTATCCAAACTGAAATCAAATAAATCACCAGGATGTGATGATATCCCTATCGAGCTAATAAAACATGCCCCAGAAACTATCTTTCATCAAATTGCGCTAATATTCAACAACATCGCAGCAAATGGCCAATGTCCAATCGAGATCAATCACGGCATCCTGATACCTTTGCAAAAACCAGGAAAGCCAAAGGGACCTGTGACCAGTTTGCGTCCAGTTATCCTGTTATCGGCACTTCGAAAAATCCTGGCTGCTGTCATGATGATGAGAATTGGTGAAAGGATGGATCGAGAAACACCACCAACACAAGCTGCCTACCGTAGAGAGCGGTCAACTACAGAGCACGTATTTGCAGCTAAAACGATAATTGAAAGAACAATCAACTCACAAAATGAAACCGTGCACCTTACACTCCTCGACATGAGCAAAGCATTCGACAGTATACAGCGAAACACCTTGATTGAATTTCTACGAGATACTATTAGTAACGATGAGCTGCATATCGTCAAGAAAATGCTTGAAGTGACACTTGCTGTAAGATGTGGCAATACCATCGCCGAAACGTTTAGCACAGACACCGGAGCTCCTCAGGGTGACTGCGCTAGTGCGAACCAATTCACCTACTATCTTGCCAAATCACTTTGTGAATCAATACCAACCATCCACGACCACCAATACTGTGAACGACACATAACTTCCAATGAAATACCAGACGAGATCACAGAACACAACTACGCGCAGTTCACCCAAGTACGACATGTCAATATAAATATGGAATATGCAGACGACATTAGCGTGATCACAAGTGATTTCAACAACGCCCGCAGATACGAACGCGAAAAAACGAAAATGTTATCAGAAAAAGGTCTGCTAATAAATGACAGCAAAACCGAACGGTTCGTCATCAACAAAAAGAATGATGCGTGGAAAAAATGCAAGCTGTTAGGATCTCTCCTCGACACTGAAGAAGAAATCAAGAGAAGAAAGTCACTAGCAATCAATGCTGCTAATAACCTAGAACATTTCTTCAGAAACAAAAGTCTAACCACGTCAACGAAAATGAAAATAATAGACACCTATGTAGAACCGATTTTCATGTATAATTCCGAAACTTGGTCTCTGACAAAAGCCCAAGAAGATTCAATAGACGCTTTTCAACGAAAAATCATCCGCAAGTACGTTTTCGACATCAAATGGCCGAAAACCATCAGCAATGATGAATTATATCAAAAAGCAAAAACCACAAGTTGGAAAAGTAAAATCACTCTACGCCGTCTGAAATGGTTCGGGAAACTGGCGATCCAACCAGAGGAGATTCCAGCCAAAAAAGCGTTACGATACGGGCTGCAACCATACCAAAGACCACCCGGCAAACCCAAAACAACTTGGTTGTCAAAAACCATAAACGACTTAAAGAGAATGAACTTTTCATGGTCAGACGCCGAAAGTCTGGCCAAAGAGAACCTAAATGAATGGTACAGAATATGTAAAGAATATATAAAGAGAAATTAAAACATTTTCGAATTTCAAATCTTTTGTATGTTAGGTAATGTATATTTATGTACGGAAAAGCCTATGAAAAAAAAAAAAAAAAAAAAATATTTGATCTTGCCAAATGAGCTCCGTTCCGCTAAATAGCTACACTCCGCAATAATGCTCTCATGAACGTGTGATACAAGAAATAACCAAAGTTTACGTGGCATACTGGGTCAAATGATGAACAGTACAAAGTCGTCTACCAAAATATATACCAAATGTATGTGAACACAAAACAGAAAGATAATTTTTCTCTGACAAAAACAGATAACGTAAAACGGGGTGACTTGAAACAAAATTCGCCGTTTTTTGAAAAGATTTGCTCATAACTTTTAATCTAAGAAAGTAATTACTATGAAATTTTGAAAAAAGGTCCATTCATCTTTTGTCTTTCAGATAACGAAGTGTTCAAACTAATTGATACACACCACCTCAAGTTATTGCTTCACAAAGTACACCTACTGAAATTTATCGTGCGGGGGTGACTTGAAACAGTGCTGTTTGCACAAAAATGTTGTTGTATAGAGCGCCAAAACAGAAAACGTGTGATCTACGATTACTTGCGTATAAAACATAAATTAAAATAATTTGTTATTGCCAGTTTCATTTTTATTAAGCGATGGAGAGTATTAGTAAATTTTGAAAACTCAAAATTTCAGAATGGTAAAACATTGTAAAAAATAAGTTATCTGAAGCCATTAAAATCATTAAGCGTGTGATAACGTAATTGTTTCAGAAATAATATCGAAAGCAGGCAAGATGAATTTGAATTTATAGCTAGTTTACACGACTGTACTTACTTTAAAACTTGTAAATTGAATTATGTATAATAAAATTCCTGTTTCAGAGTATCCAACTTTCTTTCTCGTGCTTCTCTTAGTTTAGGATATATTTACTTTACCATTTCAATAGAAATGTCACTTAGAAATTGATCCATCGTCTTTGTTTTTTCCACACAAGTGCTTCTTCATTTCATCCGGATTACGCGAATTAATTGCGCCATTGCATACCGACATTACCGCCATTTTACCGACTGGTAGCCTTGTGGTAGAGTGCTCGCTTCCTGTTCGGGAGGTCGCGGGTTCAATCCCCGACCGAGTCATGCCAGCGACTATAACAGTGTGAATCAATCCTCTCTGCTTAGCACTCAGCAGTAGTAGGAATGATGTCTAGGGTGGTTGTCTAGTTGAGCGGTTCCTGTCATTACAGCTTCCGTAGCCCAAATGGGGGCTTTAAATGCTCTAGGACCTCCTTCGCAGGACCCTCATTGATAACAGTACCTTACGGAACTGAAGAGGCTATCCTGGGTAAACATTAGTAAATAAATAAATAAATATGACATGTATATGGAGTATGAAATGGGGTCCATATATCAAAAAGGCAAGAAGAAGCCCTGGTAACGAGGTTAAGTATGAAATTGTAAAAGTAAAAACATGCAGCCCGTCTATCGCCAATTTCACAATAAGTAGTATGGTGTGCTCATAGCCTTGAACGGAGGATATAATTGCAGCACCGATTTGTTCAGACTTCTGATTAGTATTCAGTTATGGTACTTAGTAAAACGAGTCTATTGAGGTTCAATTCTTAGATTATTGACCCTTTCTATTATGGAACTTATAATAATTACCAAATGACTTATACCACCTTTGAAACTCCATCGGCTGAACTTTATCACACATCAATGATTCGATTACATCATAATTGATAAGAATATTTATGCAATAATCGAAGAGACGAAGTGTATCGAGTGAAAAAAAACGAATCATTTTAATGGGATATTATCTCTTTCAATTTTAAACATTTTTCAATAAAAGTTTGGAATTACGCCATTTGACCTTTCTATTTTACAAATATAAAAAAATATATATTTGGCGATATGCTGTATCGCCGTGACGAGCTATTTTACAGCATCACTGATTTTCGGCGCTTTTTTCATCTTCAGCTCCCGAAGAATTTCCTTGATTGAAAAACTTTTTCCATCGAATGTTGCGCTAGATAGTCTCCGAACGGAATCTGAAAAAAATTCGGAGTTTCATTCATTATTTCATGAGAAATAACGTTTTTTCGACGCTGTTTCAAGTCACCCCGGGTGTTTCAAGTCACCCCGCTTTACAGTATACCCTATATATACGTGTCATAATAATAACATAATATATAATAATATAAACTTGTCTATGAAAATATATACAAAATGTGTGTGAACTCAACAGAAACTTTTTTCTTTCAAGCCGTGTAAACAAAACTAAGTGAACACCAAAATGGATGACAGTCAGTGGGACGCACTTGGTTTTACGCAAAGCCTTAAGTGCTTAGTCGAGGAAGGAATTTTTCGCTTGTTGCAGTAGGTCACATTTCTAAAATATCCAAAACAACATTTTGCAACACGTCACCAACACGTCACCAACACGTCACCAACTGTAAAGAGTGTTTTCATTGGGAATTGTAACACGTCACCACACGTCACCACTTTTTTTTATAAGAAGAGTATATTATTTTATTACTATCAAAGAAAGTTGGTGACGTGTGGTGACGTGTTATAATTCCCAGTGAAAACACTCTTTACAGTTGGTGACGTGTTGGTGACGTGTCGCAAAACGTTAAATGTAAAGCAAAAGTCAAAGTAAAAGTAAAAGTTTATTTCGTTTGTCCAAAACTGTTCGTCTTTCTTTCAATAAGCATTTGCAAATCCAAGTCTTTGTTTCTTATCTGCTTCTGTGAGGAGGCGTACTTGTATCCGTTCCTTCTCAAAACCCCGCTCGCAGCTTTGTTGCTTGTTGTATTACCCAGTCCGGCTTCCTCCTGAATATGCTTAAAGGAAATTGTAGCACTGCTATTCCTAAGCGCCTGTAACGCCCTTACAACATCCCGTTCCATTCGCGGAGTTGTCTACTTGGGCCTTCCCTTGGGGTCATTCCATGTGAAATCAACCACAAAAAATAGAAAATGTCACCCACCCCTTCAGAATTCGCTCATTTTTGGTATGTGAGCTTGTATCAATGAGAGAAACTCCTGTACCAAATTTCAGCTCAATACCTCCAGCGGTTCCAGAGATATAGACACTCGGTCCCAGGCCCTTTTTCAGCTTATTTTCTCAGCGCCGCATAATTTTCTGGTTACTGGACGTCAGTCTTTTAGCAATTAAATTTGTTCTACTGGAGGTATTGACCTGAAAATTGGTACCTGACCATTTTTGAAGGTGAGGAATCCAAAAATCATAGTAAGAAAAGTCAATTTCAAGTGCATCATACTCTAATTCCAGATTTAAAATTGAGATCAGAAAATTTCTATGAAAATCAACGGTCCCGGAGAAAAATGCAATAAAAAATTCTGCCAAACATATAGGAAAAAAATTTTTTTGCCAAAGTTATCTACATATATATAGCTACTAATATATTGAAAATAGCTTTGGTTATATTTTCCTAACTCAAATAAATGACTTCCCAATTTTCCCTATTTTTGATAAAAAATGTTGAAAAAACATACTTTTTTGATTTGAAATTACTAATCAACACCTTATAGTAACTCAATTTTATTATTAAGACAAGTCAGATCAAGGGCACATAAAATGTTAAAAGGTAAAGTTAAGAATTTTAAAGACAATTTTTCACTTCCTTATAAAGAATAATGGGAAAAAAGCTCATTTGCTGTACTACCGAATTTTATTGAGAATTATAGATTTCAAAACCATTCTCGAAATGGGTGCATAATTCCAAAGCAGATCAAAATCTAGGAGCAAGATAAACTAATAACCTAATGGAGAATGATAGAACATAAATATTGTTTAAGACATAAATTTTTCCCATAAATTCAAGATATTGTCCCGATCTTTTGGGTGAACGTTATATTGCCTGCCTGTAGCTGTAGACGGAGCTGCTATCCAGATAGGAAATGGACATTTGGCACCCAGCATGTAGCATGTATTACAGGACAATGAAAAGATGGGGATGGAAAGTGAGGATGAAGAAACTTGCTAGAAGGTCTTTGTTTTCCAGGTCAATCTCTGTTACAACACCAATCCATCCCAAATGATCATACACACTGCCAATGTATTGCAAGACCTCGACTTCTGCAACAGTTACTTGAGCTATGTTGTTGAACTCGTACTTTAGGTCGTATTTTTCTTCTTCTGATTATTATTATTATTATTATTATTTCTAAATATTTACACAGGATAACCGTTTCAGTAAAAGATACTGCTATCAACACAGGTCCTGCAACAAAAAATTTAAATAACGAAAAAGTAAAAACTTCTGTACATACTCATATATATAAAACAAAAATAAATAAATAAATAAATAAATAAATAAATAAATAAAATAAATAAAATAGATAAAGTGGATTAGGAATGCAAAATGAGGCAGAAAGTGTACAAAAGAGAAAAAAAAAAAGCCACTATCGAGATTTGTGTAACACATCTAAAAATTAAACATCTTAAATTAAAATCTATGTAATATGATTTTTCTTTTATAATCATGGAAAGTGTGAGACTTTCTAATGTCTAATGGAAGTTCGTTATATAACTTCTCGTTATATAACCTCTTATCGACTTTGAAGTTGGACAATGGTACAAAGTGGTGAAAACTTCTAGTGCCAGGAACCGTTTTGGCCATCTGGTAGCGGTCTTTCATAAGGGAGCGTGATGTGTCAATATCGTTGCTTGAAAGGAAAATAGATGTCATAGAAGTATATAATCTCTTTGTCACAAAATTTAACAAAATCCACGCCGGTAAGTATTTGTTTGGAAGTAGGTCTATAGACTAGCTCTAGCTGTAAGCCTTTTAAGAGTTCCACCAATTCCATCGCAAGGCGACTTTCCGTGACTAGGTGCAAAGAACGACCATGTTCCATCTACAGCAAAGTCATCCTTATGGTTGCAAAGATTTAAAACGTTTCTACAGTTTTTGTATTGTCCAGCACAACCATTAGAAAAATAATGAACTGACACAAATCCTTAACCAAAAAGCTTTTGACAAAACGGACTGTCTCACCAACTACGACATGTACAAAATCAACATCAATCATGATTTAAATCATCGGAGATGAAACAAATCGAATGAGATTTTAGCTGTTCACTATCTGCATAGTAAATAGCAATTGGATGCAAGGAACATTGTGAAAAAAGAATAATTTTCGGCGAAGTCACCTATAACAATGGCTTCGCCTGGTTTTAAGTTTACTCTTACTTTTTCTTTCTTTATTGTATTGTATTAATCATTTTCAATCAGATGAAGTAAAATTTCAGATAGGGTTATCCAGATTTTACCAATTTTATCTCAGAGTAATTATCTTGATCATAAAGTTGAGTTACTATAAGGCGTTGGTTAGTAACTTCAATTCAAAAAAGTATTTTTTTTGTTAAAAATAGGGAAAATTGGAAAGTCATTTATTTGAGTTAGGAAAATATAACCAAAGCTATTTTCAATATATTAGTAGCTATATATATGTAGATAACTTTGGCAAAAAATTTTTTTTCCTATATGTTTGGCAGAATTTTTTATTGCATTTTTCTCCGGGACCGTTGATTTTCATAGAAATTTTCTGATCTCAATTTTAAATCTGGAATTAGAGTATGATGCACTTGAAATTGACTTTTCTTACTATGATTTTTGGATTCCTCACCTTCAAAAATGGTCAGGTACCAATTTTCAGGTCAATACCTCCAGTAGAACAAATTTAATTGCTAAAAGACTGACGTCCAGTAACCAGAAAATTATGCGGCGCTGAGAAAATAAGCTGAAAAAGGGCCTGGGACCGAGTGTCTATATCTCTGGAACCGCTGGAGGTATTGAGCTGAAATTTGGTACAGGAGTTTCTCTCATTGATACAAGCTCACATACCAAAAATGAGGAAATTCTGAAGGGGTGGGTGACATGGCCTTTCTCATTTGACATGGAATGACCCCTTGTTTTCGTGCCGCAGATCTTCTTTCTTTTCCATTGGTAACTTGGCAAGGCGGTAAACGCTTCCCTCTGCAAACTGCGGATACATGCCGCAAAGCTCGTGGCAACTGACACCAAACTTCTGGTGGAGAACCCTCAAATCGGACGGAATCTTCCACAGTGATCTTTTACGTGGCCATGTTTTTGTCGATATGTTTTGTTTATATATACCTAAAGTAAAGTAAACAAAATGCTTTGTTGGTGTTTACATTGCAAATAGTATTTTAGATTACCTATTTGTAACTTTTGTTTATTTACCAAAGTGGTAGCAACAAACAAAACTGTTTTGTAATTCATTCCCACATCCCCACAAACTTGTTTACATTTACATTGTTTACTGAATAACAGAGACAATAATAACAATAGAAAAGTACACAAATTGCATCTGTAACCCTCCAAGTAAAATAAACAACTTCTAAGTAGTCAGACATTACCAAATAAGCAAACGTAAACATTAGAAAATCTATACACAAAATGACTAAGTCAAGCAAACATTCAGACAATCCCGGACAAAATATTGTGGCAATAAGCATGAAATTCACATCATGAGGCCCCCCTTCCCCCACCATCAATGTTATCAATGTTTGTTGGAACCTCTGGCTGGACACAACTCAAAACATTGATGCTGGGGGAGGGGGTATTTGAATTCTTCATGAAAAACATCAGTTTTGCCACAATTTTTGTCCGGGATTGTAGATGTAGAAAACTAAATGTATTATCATTTCCTTAGTTTTTAAACCATGCTTTCAGCCAATAAATTGTTGGCAAGCATAAGTTTTCATTATAAACCTGAAAAGTATAATAATAAATGAGCCATTTGAGCTTATAAGCAACAGAATTAATTCCTCGAAATAGGCAAAATGCAAATTTTTCTTTCCCAAAAAAAATTTCGCGAACCTGTTGTAGTGTGTCCACTGAAATGATCATGAATTGTGAATACCAAATGTTATGTGCTCTTGCTTTGATAGTCACAAGGAAAAGAAAAAGAAAACATGATGTTTGTGATCATGTCATGGTAAAAATAGAAGTTCCTGATACGAGAAAACCCAAGCCCTATATGTCAGAGGTTGAGAAGCAATGCATATAATTGGAGGCAGATTGCAAATGATTGAATGCCAACAATTACAAAGGCCATGGGTAAGAGCAAATGTTGAGAATGTTAAAAGTGGACATTTATGCTGGTTTTATTTGAAATATCATCTGATATACGTTTGAAGCTATCAGAAAGAATTATTACTTATTCTTGTCATATTTTATTCTTAAAATTGGGTTTAACTGATAAAGTTTCTTCTAGGGCAATATCAGTTTTTCAAACCCCTCCACATTGGCCGCTGAATTTTGATCCAGGAGAAAGAATATCTTTAGACTTCAAAAAGCTGAAACAGCTGAAAACTGATTACCGCAACTCTATCAAAATGCCAGTAATTATTGGAATATTCAAGAAATATGCAACAAAGAACATTATGATAGTTATGAAAGGTAAGATGAAAGAAAATAGTCTGTAGCATATGCGTTAAATTGGAATAACATGCTTTGAAATTTGTAATGTGTTTAGGCTGTTTTTGCTATCTCCCTAAATTTGTATTAATTTTGATTTAACGAAAATAAACAGCAAGTTATTTATAGTGGTGTCTGCCAAGTAAAAATATCTGTTATAAACCATCTATTAATGTTTGTCCTGTGTATATATATGTAGCGTAGTGTAAAATAAGTTTCTAAAATTAAAGTAACATATGTATATAAAATGGACTAAAAATCGAATCCTAGGGGATGTAAAATGCAAAAGAAAAGTCAGAGACTATGTCAAAATGGAGAAAGTGGAAACTTGAAGGGAAAGGTGTGAATAAAGCTCATATGGGTGCTAAAACATACTAGTAGTTCTGTTCATAACTAATTACTAATAACCTTTCCATTGTATTGAAGCTTAAAGAAAGGCAGTATCAATTTATATATAAATCTCCTTCAATTTCAGATTTTCTTTTATCCTGAGACACATCAAAATGTTACTTATCTATTGATCAATTAATTTTTCAAGTTCTGTTAGAGAGTAACTTGTGTATGATTATTTCGACATTTAAAACAGAAAAAAATATTTGTTTTTCTTTTATAAAAACGAATTTTTTTTCTCTAAACATACGTAATTTTTCAGGGGTTTAAAAATTTTTAAATCGCGAGCTAAGTTTTTACTACGGGGCTGGTCTTGTGAATCCAGATTGTTATGTCATCTGTATATTTAGCATATTTAACCGCTGTTCATTTTCTCAATTGCTTGTTTTTTAAAACTCAACATCTCGAGAAGAAACATGGCGAAGGTTGAATAAAAAATAAACATATTCGAGCTACAGTCAAAAACATTTATTAAATGAATGTTATTTTATGGCATGACTTTTTAAGTAGAAAATGATTAAAGTAAAAGTTTACCACACTATTTTTAGACCGTACATTCCCTTTAAAGAAAATTTACGGAGCCAAAGAATGAAGAAATACTGGGATACTTTGTGATAAACATCTATGCTAATACTGATTTTATTCCCATGACAGCAAAAGATTCAAAGTAATAATAAAAAAGTCACTGAAAAGAAAGCTTAACAAATTGATATTAGGACATATCTCTAGGTCCGCAGTGGAATCTCTTAATGATGCTATTTATTTTCCGCCTACATTTTAAAGGCTTTTTTTTATCACTTAGAATGGTGTTAGAAAAATGCATTTGAAATAAAAGTATGGTTAAAAGTTGTAATTTTTTTTTTTGCACATAAACTTTCACAAATGGCGCTACACAAGAGTTCTTGCAAACATAAACTTTCAAAAGTCAGACAAATTGAAAGTTTTCGTGAATTTAACATTTAAATTTGTGAAAGTTTCTGTTTGCAAAAGTTTCTGCACCTAAAGTAACATCGATGATATTCTACTAGATGAAGAAAAGTTTTGGATAGGGATATTAGTAACCCACACAAGGTTTGAATGATTGACATGATTGGAATAGGAAGAAAAGAACAGAAAGAGAAAAGACAATTTAATTTATAATTTAGCAGGCACATGATATTGTTTTCTTCAATTTGTAAACATAATTTTTTAAAACTATATGACCAATATGAAAATCCCTAGTTTTTTCAATATTTACAATTCAAGATAATTGATAATGGCACCTAATGAAAGCCTAAAATTTTCAATAGAAACATAAATATTGGAAAGTCAAATTTCTTTGTGAAGGAATTCATATTATGCAGGGGCGGATTTAGGCTACAGTAGTGTACTGGTGTACTTACTCCAGTGAAATTTGGTTATTTAGTTGAACCTAAAGTATGGAATTATTATTCCTTCAATTAATACGGTTTTCAATCTGACACTTTCTTTTTTCTTTCCTAACAGTGAAACATTGTTTTCAAATTGTGCTGCTGCGATACTTTTCACCTTCACGTAATTTTGTTTCGGTCGATGATTTTATTTTTGGAATATTTGGCCCGCATAAAAAGTATGAAACGGGGTGCCGCTTCGGAAAATACACGTTCAGTAGGTCGATTGCCGGCATTGCTTTTTACAGTACTCAAGTGGTGTAAAGATGCAGAGTTCTAGGGGAAGTTTTGAGATGCGTCTCACTGGTGTAAGCTTGACTGGTGAAAATGGAAAAGTGTACGGCATGCTGCAAGGACGTAGAATTAGGGGGGGCTTGGGGGCTTGAGCCCCCCCAACTTTTTTGTCAATTATGAGAAATTTGTTTTTGCCTTTCCTAAAAATTGAAAATCATGTTGAAATTATAGATTTTGAGTGCTTTTATAGGCAATCTAGAGGTAGTATTTTTCAAAAAATTTCTTGGCGCAACGGCCCCAACCATGGTGGGGCTTCTTTCAACAATAGAGATTTATTGAGCCCCCCCAACTCAAAATGTCTTGCTACGCCCCTGATGCTGATCTAGATAATTAATACCCTCAAGCGAAAGCAAAGAGAAGTCCAGTTCTATCATGGCAGTGTGACAATGCTACAAAGTTGGAAAGAGAGATGCCAAAACTGGAGACTGGTTGTTCAATAGACACCTTGCATTATATTTCTTGCTTTGGGAAGTTTAATTCAAGAAAATGTATGTACAAAAATAATATTAGTTATATGAAACTCAGCATTTTTTATGTTGTTTACTTGCAAGTTTTTTTATCACAGCAAGTCTCCACATGTCTTTTTTATTCCACGTTTATACTGAGATATAGCATGTATGCAGAACCTATAAATGTTATTGTGAACTATTTCAAATAGATATACAATAAGTTAAATGGTTTTGTATTATTCTTAACTGGTAAGAAAAGTTTTCTAGCTTTTTGTTTACAAAACGTTTAGTGTGATATAGTAAGAAGAAACTAAAAGTGAATTACTTTATTAATAGCTAAGCATTTTTTTTCTAGATCTGCTGCTTTGTAGCTTTTTTTTCAGATTGCTGCACTTCCTTTTGACTGTATCTATAATTGAAACATAAAACTACCCATTGGAAAACCACTTAACCAGCTAGCTGATAATCTGTTTTGGAATGAAGGAGAAACATTAGCATCAGCCTCAATTTTTATTTTATATAATGAAATCTTTGCCGTAATGAGGTGGGTTTGTAAACAGATTTTTTTATTGTTTATTTTCCTATTTTCTAAACTGGTTCTATTATATATTACTTTATTTTTTATTATTTTTTAGCTTCTTTACTATCATGATTGCTCACATCTCAGTTGCCCGAACTTGATTGTTTTGAAAACATTATGGAGACTGGCAATTAATAGCATTAAATGTATATAATACAGAAACAAACTAGGAGTACTCACAGTACAGTAGTGATTCTGGGACTGTATTGATCTTTTTTTTGTGTAACTTAAAGATGTTATTATGAATTATTATTATAAGCTGAACTGAGGGTTGCAGAGTACTGATGTCAGTGAGAACCCTCATAAAGCAGTTGACAAACATCGAAATCACAAAGAAACTCCCAAACAAACAATTTCCAAATAGAAAACTGCTGACTTATGTTTTCTGTCAGCCTTCATAACAGTTCATGCATTATCTTTAAATATTTAGAAATGTATTATAATTTTGTTCATTCAATTTATATTTATCTTTTTGCAACAAATCAGACAAACAGTTCTCCTTCTCTTTATTCAAGTTTCTGTTTTGATAAGCTCCCATTGCTTCTTATAAAAATGTAGGAGTCAATTCCTTATGTTGTAATCATAATTTATTTTGTGGGAGACTGCAGAATATCTAACTGTGTTGCACACATATATTTTGTGTCAATTTGTTACATCACATACTGATATACACATTATTTAACATTCAGAAATAAAATAGGTTCTGTAATGCCTAAATGATTGACAGGCAGCCAGCTCCTTTGAACATTTTTAATGAATGGACTGGTTTCCTGATCAGTTACTTATTATAGCAGAAAGCTTGATATTTCATAATGTATTTAATAAGTTGAAATTGAAAATTTTAAATTTAGTCCTTCTTGATGCTTATGACCAATCTTAATCTCTGTTTTACTCTTTATGTTTACAATTCCAAATTGTTCGATCTTCTGCATGTATTTTCACTGTTTCACTTCTTTCAGTTGCTTTGTATACACTGTCAATGTACCATGACCGCATGGGAGAAAACAATAGTGTTGGGTCTGTTAATGTTCATATTAATGCACATAGGGCTCTGGACTATTTGGGTGACTCCAAATGCCCCCAATACAACTAAGTTAAGTTGTCATTTACACCAGTCAAAAAAAATCTGCCCCTGTTATGTATCCTTAATTCAAATGACTTGTGTGAAATCTAGTTCTAAATTTTGGTTCTTGTCACCTTTTAGATGTCATTTTCCTCTTTTTTATTTTTGTTTCTTTTTTCTTTTTTTAGCAGAGTTGAAAATTTTTGTAGGTAAACTTTTAGGGTGTTTGCCATGTTGAGGGTCCTGAGTATATTGAGTATACTGAGTAGGTTGGTGGATTTTTAAACACTCTAGCAAAACGCTTTTTACAACCACCCCCAACTATGTATACTATTTATCCAATTAATCCAAACTAATAGAACTATCTACTCAAAAAAATAGAAATGGATTTTACGTTAATATATAATAGCGAGTAACTTTTTAAATGAAATTTTTGGTCCAATTCTTAGTAGCTCATAAAACCATCAGTGTTTTTTATGAGCAGTTGGTGCGACAGTTTTTTTATCATGGGGGAACCATTGCATTGCATCCCCAATTGAATGTGATGTTTTTGGGAAAATATCCCAAGAAGCAATAGGTAAGACTGACGTTTTTGGGGTCCGGGATATTGGCGATGGTGTGCCCAAAAAGTTTGGGTGAAAAAGGTTTTGGGTAAGGCATCATTAAAAACATCATTAAAATCTTTGTATGATTGGTATCTCATACATTTTTTTGCTCAGTTGTTCATGTACCACAACGTGTTTATAATTTCCATGTAAGATTCAGTGATTTGACTTTGGGCAAATTGTTTTTGAATTTAAAACCTGTAAAAAAACTTTTCTTGGGTTACTAGTTATCTATAATATGGAGTGTAAACTTAATTTCTTCTTTGACATCACATATCAAAAATGGAGACATTGACTAATGGTTTTGTTTTATATTTCAGTGCATAAAATTAATAAGTTGTAACTGAGACATGGCGAGTCAGTTCTACAATTTGCTAAAGACTAAAAGCAATTCTTATATAACAGATGATCAAGATTTAAGAGAAATTTTAGAATCATCACCCTCCCTGTTTTGGATTAGCAAGCATACAATTGACAAATGGGAAGTGAGAGCAAAAGGAAATGTGAAGCTATGCTTAAAGTATCATCAACGGAGTTGTGATATTGGTCACAATTGTGGAATGCTGCATCTGTGTAAGGATTTCTTAATTCATCAAAAGGCATGCACTCCTCATAACTGCAAGAATGGGTTTTCACATAACATGAATGATAAACACAACAAAAGAGTATTGTCACATACTGGTATTGATAACATTAACATTCTGCGATCTTCTTTTCCACGATTGTGCAAGGACTTTTTACACAGAAAATGCAGTCGATATTTCTGTGGTTATCTCCATATTTGTCCAGATTACATTTTGGATAGGTGTAGTGGAAAGTGTGAAATGGAAGTGAAAAGTAATTTTAAAAAAGCATATCTTCACAATTTCTGTAATGAGCATAATAAACAGGTTTTGGCTAATTTTGATTTTCATTACAGTCCCAGTAATAAACAACTCCTTCTTGCAAATGTATTGATTGAACGCAAAGAAAGCAATCTCATTGATGATGTTGCAACTGAATTTTCATCAAAATGCAGCTCCTCATCAAAAGAACATCCCTTATTACCACAAGTTAAAGAAGGTCAATTAATCGTGTTGTTGTGTAAATATTATCTTGAAGGGCGATGCCAGAAGAGAAATTGTCCACGACTTCATTTTTGTAAAGATTTCTTGATAAGCGATAAGAAATGCAATGGAAATCAATGTAAATATGGGTTGTCCCATGATCCATTAGATGAAAATAATAGAAAAATTATGGCTAAGCGTGATGTTGATCATTTTCCAAGTCAACAACTGATAGAAATACTTCGTCGGTCATTTCCTCGTGTTTGTAAATTTTATCAGGAAAAGGATGGGCTCTGTGAAAAACGAAATTGCAATAGAATTCACATTTGTCAAGACTTAACCACTGGTCAATGCAATGGGCAAAACTGCTCCAAGTCACACAATATAAAAGACACTCATAACTTACATGTTTTAAAGCTGTTTTCCCTTGACAAAATTAAAGGTGATGAAAAGATATCACAGGATGCTTTCCTATGGTCTAACATCTTGATATCAAAAAAATTTGAAGTTCAGATAGTAGAAAGAACATCTACATCCATTTCAAGAAATAAAAGATCCTCACTAAAAATGGAGAAAAGTTGGAAATCAGAAGTTAATCTTGCTTATGGTAGGTTGTTATTAATTTTGTTGGTTTTTCTTTTCTTCTTTAAATAAATCTCCTAAATTTTCTTGCCTCACATGCCCTCATGCTTTCTGTATCCTACATATCTTAACCTACATATCTTATTTTGACAGATTGTTTTATTTGAAAACATCAATTAAATTTAGTCATTTTAGTCTGTCAATTATACAATTACACAATTATACATCTGGGAATGTAAAACTCTTGCCTTATCCACTTGCTGAATTTAAATTGTTTTCATTGTTGAAAATTGTTTGTACACCAAAATGTAGCCTTGTTTTTATGTCTCTTTTTTATTCTCTTTCTTTTTATTCTCTTTCTTTTTAATTCTCTTTCTTTTTATCCAATTTTATCCAATTTCATAAAGTGTTTCATTTGTACAAAATTATATTTGCTGTACATTCTTATGGATTTATAAACATCTTGGTATCACAAATTGGTGTATCTTCACCGCTATATTTTATTTCAGACGAATATGGAAAAGGTAATTCAGATGCAAACAACAAAAGAGCATTCTCAAATTTAACAGCCATAAGAAGATTTTATTCTTCATGTGCAAATGTGACTTCAACAGGGTTTCAATCTTCATATTCAAATGAGACTGTTAAAACAAGTTTAGATGGTAAGTAATAGTTGCAAATTTGTTAGAAATCTTGTAAACAATTGTCTAAAAAATGTCTAATTTCAAACATGATGAAACAGGGCGTTAGCTAGAAATTCTCAATTGAGGCCGTTAGAATATAACTACGATGAACATTTTTATAACGAAGCGGAAACGCATGTTAGTGATGAGTTTAAGCCGATGTGTCAAAACAGAATCAAATCATTTATTTTAACAGCAAGCTTATTTACTAACTTTTCATAAATTTATTGCTGGACTCAATTGGGAAACTTATTAGTTTTTTGGATTGGGAAAGAGCCGTCTAACGGCGCCTGTGGGACCCTAGCTAACACCCTGTGAAAAAATCCTACTTTCCCTGTTCATAATTTCTGTGCCATAAGACGAAAATGTTAAGCTATGGGATGTTTAAATACTGAAATCTCTGACCGAAGTATCTCAAAGAATTTATATCTTAGAAATTTGTCACTAGAAGTTGCAATTTGCATTTCCCACAAATGAGGCTTCTGCATTCCTTGTATGAACTATCCTAAGGTTTATAATATTATTTGATTTAGTTGGCAATTGAACTTGTATTCCATCACTTTCTATTATAATTATTAAGTACAAAGTTAACCCTAGCATTATAATCGAAAGGTCTTACTAAGTTAGCTATGTACCCTGTCTTATATGGATAAACTTGCTCCTTTTTTCTTTTTAGTGGAATGTGAAATACCAACACCTGAGGAGGTCTTTAAGATAGTGCTACGTAGGGGTAGTTTTTGTGACGTGACAGATAAGTCACTGATGGCCTTATTTGATAATGATGTTGGCAATGCTTTAAATTGGTTTCGAGAAAATAATTCTACATTTCGGATTGTGGAAAATCACAAATTCCAATGGATGGTTTATTTGTGTCCAAAAGAAATCAGACCATGTTTTTCATACTGGAGAAAAAGATTCCCTTGTTTATCAAGTGAATGCCATATGTTCCACATATGTAAAGCATTTTTAATGAATCCAAATCATTTTCCTGGCAAATGCAGACTTAGCCATAACCTTTCTGATCGGCACAATCAGTGGCTGAGGAAAAAGTTGAGACTTACTGAATTGTCAAGAGAGGAGCTGAAATCCATTTTGAAAGTACGTTACCCATTTGTATGTACTGATTACCAAACAGGAAGCTGTGATGATGGAGAAGATCTATGTCCTAACCTTCATGTGTGTTTTGATTTTATCAAAGCTGATTGTCAGTCCTGCGATTTGGCTCATGAAGCTGCTTTTGCTAGTAACCAAGCACACAGGTTAATGAAGGAATACCATATTAGAGAAAGAGATTTCAGATCTTGTGTGATACTACCCAAGTTCATCCATGCTGCTTCTAAAGAGACTTATGGTGATACATTGTGTGTTGGAACTACGAAACTTAGTAAGAGATTCAGAAAGACCTTATTACCCTATATTATTATTACCCCAGTGCCCGGTTTCTTTTAACCACCCTGTTTTCAGAAATGATTATTTTAGTCTGTTCAAACTGAAATAATTCATTTTACAAAATTCATTTTATTATGATTAATGACATTCACACATAATTATATTATGTAATTGAAATCTAGATGGCTATGATTGCACCTTTTTTATTCCATTTCAATTCGATCTGAATGCCTACGAAACAGTGAATCTATGAATCCTAGGAATCTTTTTAGTTCACTTTTATTGATAGGAAATGTGTTGTTTGTGTTTTGTTTTTATATCAGTGTACTTTTCTTTTCTGGTAGTGCCTTCTCCAAAACCTATTGAACCAACAGAACAAGATGTGATAGCTGATATGTTAGAACAAGGGAAAACCAGTGTACCTATTGAATCACTAACTTATTTTGATGATGAACAAAAAGCTGAAGAATGGCTTGTGAAACATGAAGATGCTTTTCGTTTCGAACGAACTGATGATACGAAAACTGTTCACATTTGTGTTGAAGAAATAAGACCATGTCCTTATTACTGGTCTAAAAGGGGACATAGTGGTTGTTCTGGAGCTTCCTGTGATCTGTTTCATGTTTGCTATGATTTCCTTTTTCATGAAAGGCATAACAAACGAACATGCAAGTTCAACCATGACCTACAGGATTCACACAATCAAATGGTATTATCTAATTTGCAGTTCACCAGGTTAACTGAAACACATATAATGGAGTTGTTAAAAGTGCGTTATCCATTTGTTTGCATGGATTATAATGAAGATGCATGTTTGTTGACTAAAACGTCATGCACAAAACTTCATATATGTTACGATTACGTGAATGGTAGTTGTCAGAAAGTGGAAAGCCTTTGCAGATTCAAACACGAGAGTGCATTAAACAGCCAGAAAGCTCTGGACATGATTAAAGATTATCAAATTAGTCCTAAAGAATTCAAATTTTGTATCATCACACCTGAAAGGAAATATGACATAAACAAGATGCTTCTTTCAAATTCAGGTAAGTAAGGAAGAACTATTTGTATTGTTTTACGTAAAATGTTAAATGCTTTGAAGGCTTTCACGTTTATTGGTATTAAATGATTTTGGTTTTCTTTGTGAAGTAGTCAGAAAACGCACTGTGAGAAAAGACTGTTTGAAAAAGTGGAAACACTATTGGAAAAATGATCAGTCTTCTTGACTAAAGAAGAGCGATTTACTGGCCTCAACTAGTACTGCCTGACAGCATTGTTTGGAAAAAGTAAAGATTTTTATGAGTCACTAATAACAAAAACTAATAAAAGCAAAAATAAGACTCTTAATAGACCACACCTGAAATTACCTGCAAAACACTGGCTTGAATTTGTGACAGTTTTAAGGAAAATCATAACAAGTTGTAATTTGTGATAGTAAATTACTGATGAGAAAACAATAGATTTATTCAGTAATTTGTTGGATTTATCAGAAATTTGTTCAATGAATCAGGAGGATTGAGGAAACAAGCATTTATGGATCCATACTGTGGGTGTCAGTTGGGACCAGCCTCTTTTGGGTTTGTTTGTGTTTGAAAAAGTCATTGATTGTCGAAGTAGTTATTTTGGAGAGTGATATTAACATTTTAATTTCTAAATTTTTCTCAAAGATGCTCTCTAGGAAAGCCATTACTCACTAGTTGGAATTTTTAAGAAACTTCATACTTATACACAATGGGGCTAAAAGCTAAGCCAAGGAAATAATTAGGCATTGCAGATTAATTTGTCAGTAACTTGTTATGATTTAGTTGATGTTGTGAATTGTGAAGGTTTTTGGGATTTAGCTGACAAAATAACCAGAGGCTTAAACATTTTATTTAAAAAAAATAAAAAAATCGAATAAGTTTCCAATAAAATTACATTCCTAAGGTCATCATTAGTTTTCTGAAAATTTTTTTTTTGCACATCAGGATGAAAGAAACTCTGAATTTTCCAAGGTGAAACTATTTTTTCAGGAAGTGGCTGGGAAGTTTGTTTATTTTCCAAAAACGTTGTTTTAGCAGCTAATTAAGTAATTATTTGTGTACATAAAAGATCATGAGAAAATAAAAAATATTGATCATGTCACCTGTTGATCCTTTTATTTCAAATTCCATTGTCATAGTGATTAATCAGTTCACACAAAAAAAGTTGATCTGAGAAAAATCTTTGAAGCTGTTTTTTTCAGTGTTCATTTTTGGTGTGAGAGCCACTTACATTTGCTGTCCCATTTACAAAACTTACAAAATTTACAAAACAAAAGTGTAAGATACATTAGTCAAACGTAACTGGTTTTGTAAATGGAGCTACGTTTTACAACAAGGTTCATTTTCTTTGACTCATTCTAATATTTAAAATTTTTAGTTTACATTAAAATGTTTAACATGCTTTTAGAGATCTAAATAAGCTTTCCAAAAATGTATCATACTTGATATAAACATATTCCTGTCAAAAGAATTAATTAAAAAAGAAAAATATGTTTTTTCCTTTACTTATACCTTAACTTACTATCAAACTTATTGCTTGTAATGTTAATTTTTTGATTTGTGTTTCACCAATTCTCAGAATACACAAAAATGCACCTAAAAAATAAATAAGTGCACCTCTTAAAATGCTGATGTTTCTTTTAGATGATTATTGTGACATATTTTTATTATTATTGATTTATTTAATGTTGGTCATAATAAAATAGATACAACAGTAGCTAATAAAAACCAACAATGATATTGTTTCAGGATTTACAATAAGGACAAGTACAAAAATTAATAGGCAATTTTTTAACTCTATTTTTAAAAATATCTAAAGTTGTCGAGTCTTTTACGTTTTTTGGCAATTGGTCCCAGACTAAACATCCTACAAAGCTTACCGAATGTATGCCAAATTTAACAGTATTGGTTGGGGCTAAAACAAGTTGTAGCCCCCTTCCCAGCGAATAGCCTGAAAACTTTGGTACAAAAAGCTCTGACATAAAAGAAGGGTTGAGACTGTTGACGGATTTAAAAATTTTGTGTAAAAGTTTCTGTATGAAAT
The DNA here is from genome assembly GCA_027922465.2 of Turritopsis dohrnii. Classification (NCBI taxonomy): domain Eukaryota; kingdom Metazoa; phylum Cnidaria; class Hydrozoa; order Anthoathecata; family Oceaniidae; genus Turritopsis; species Turritopsis dohrnii. The sequence continues at coordinate 228,943 of BQMF02000537.1, forward strand.
AGACATGAAGGGTGACTCCCTTTGATAAAGACAGTAGATCTGATAGACTCGAATTAAAATTTTGATAAACTACAGAGATGAACCCTGTTGATGTAGATGTTGCTGGCCTTATCGAAACGCATCCAAATTAATGGTCAGTAGTGAAAATGAGAAAGAACATAGGCATTATATAAACATTTTGCAGTTTTAACTGAGATATAAGGCCGAATCCGTAGAAGTGCCTTGGTTTTACTTGAGGCCTTCTTACATTTTTCATCTAGATGCTCTCTGAATGGTAGTTTATCATCTATGTAGATTCCTAAAAGTTTTACACAATTTGAGGTATCTACAATTATATTCTCAATATGAAATTTCCATAACCTGAAATGTTGCTGGATTTGCAACAAGCCCATTGACACTAAACCATTCAATGACGTCTAAAGTATCAGCGCCAAGTATTTCCAAGACTCTGGCTAATGTTTTTGCAAATGCATACAGAGTATTATCATCAGCAAAATTACAAATTTCTGATTTTCGGTTGTTAGTTGACAATAGGAGATCATTAAGAAAAATATTAAAAAATAAAGGTCCTAAGATGGATTCCTGTGGGACCCCAAGTAATACGCAAAGAAATGTACTAAATTTATCTCCTCCTTTAACTCTATGTGTTCGATTTGTAAGGTAATCGTAAGTAAATTTTAAACTTTTATAGTTCACCCTATAAGCTGCAAGTTTTGCAATTAGCAACTCATAGGGTAAACAGTCGTAAGCCTTAGATAAGTCCATTAAGACAGTACCTATAATATTTGAATCGTCAAGGGCTTTTTGCCAGCGGTTTAACATTCTACGCAAAGCATGAATTGTTTTTTAGGCAATTTTAATCCTTGGAAAGAAGAAGCCATTTGTCTCAAATATTTAGCTGGAGAATGTGAAGATGCTAGGTTTTGCCATTTGATACATTCGGCAGGAAAACGCCCTTTCCTATGGCAAAGTAAAAAAGCTAATGATGATAGTTGGGATAATTTTTCCTCCGAAATGAATGAGAAAATTGAAGAAGAGTTTTGCGATCCTTCTAGAGATTGTTGGAGCAGGTATATACATTGATCCTTACAAAATTATTTTACCACAATAATGTTTATTGTTAAAATTAATAAATTTCTTCAAAAAACTTTATCAATTCATAATGATTCGAAAATGTTTTTTTCTAGTTTATCCTTGTTTTTTTTACTTTTCTGTTTGCAGTGATCTTGACATTAGTTGTGAAACATTTGCCACTCTTTCTGATATAAATTGCAATAACTACAATGACGAAAATGTTGAGATTCGTCGACTGTCAACAAAGTCATCAGTGAAAGGTCAAAAAGATGACTATGGTCTAACAGAATGGCAATGGTATTGGAAAGGAGACACTGAATGGCATAAATATAATAATTTGGTACGGTACTTTTGTTTTTATTTTTTAGCTATGAAGAAAACTCAGGAGAATAACAGAACTTCAAGAAATTGATACTTGTTTTAATATTTTAGAATGAAGAACTAGAGCTTGCATTTCTCAACAATGAGTCATCATTGAAATTCAAAAGAAAAGAATTCATTTACGTGCTATCATTTGATACGATGGAGCAACAGAATCAAAATCCAAAATACCTAACAAAGAGAGCTGTCCGTAGAAGACCTCTTTTTAAGACGAAAGAAGATATGAAAAGGTAACTTTTGTAATCAATGATGTTATTTCATGGTAAAAATAGAAGATCCTGATGCGAGGAAACCAAGCCCTATATGTCAGTCCAAGAAACAGTATCAGGCAAGGTACAGGTTGAGAAGTGATGCAAATAATTAGAGGCAGATTTTAGTGCTTCATTTTTTGCAAATGATTGAATACCAACACTTACAAAGGCATGGAAGGGCAAATGTTGAGAATGTTTAAAATGGACATTTATGTTGGTTTTATGTTGATGTGGTCATATTTGAAGTATCATCTGATATAAGTTTGAAGCTATCAGAAAGAATTTAAACTTATTCTTGTCATATTTTATTCTTAAAATTAGGTTTAACTGATAAAGTTTCTTCTAGGGCAATATCAGTTTTTCAAACCCCTCCACATTGGCCACTGAATTTTGATCCAGGAGAAAGAATACCTTTAGACTTCAAAAAGTTGGAACAACTGAAAATTGATTTCCGCAACTCTATCAAAATCCCAGTATTTATTTTGGATATTCAAGAAATATGCAACAAAGAACATTATGATAGTTATGAAAGGTGAGATGAAAGAAAATAATCTATAGCATATTCGTTAAATTGGAATTACATGTTTTGAAATTTGTAATATGTTTGTTTTTGCTATGTGTTTATATCCATAAATTCGTATTGAGTTTGATTTAATGAATTACTTTCATTAAATCAAACAAGTTATTTAGACAAGTACATGTATTATTGGTTAGGGTGTCTACAGACTCACTCGAATCTAATGTTCATTACAATCACTTTATGTTAAAAGTTGACCAAAAAAATACTGTGAAATGTGGTATAATTAATTTTTTTTTTCTTACTTTTATTCAAGTTTACCCCTCCCAAGCCAGACTTTCTATCTTGACTAGCTGATGGGTATTTCATTGGGGAAAGGACTGGTAGCAGTACCACCAGGGATGTGGCTCGAAGAATGAAAACTGTATGAAGAGGGCACTTTTCTGTTCAAATTAGGGTTATCTTGTAATAAATACAGACTTTAAGTTTCAATTTAAAAGAGCCTCATCTTGCAAAAGAAGCTAATTATTGGTTGATTGAATCCAATTGGAAAGTTTTAAAAAACCTCTTTTCCATTGTATTTATTAGGTGTCGTAGTTTAGAGGTTATCACTCTCGTAAGTCATGCAAGAGATAGGGGTTCAATTCCCCTTGGCGGTGATGCACCATGCATGAGTGCGTTGGATGTACCATAGTGCCGGGTCGACCCATGCCATGTGAGGGAAATTGGGTAGATGATAAATCAGGTGTTGCAGGAGGTCATCCAGAAGAGCACAGGCCGTTGATTGGGTTTGCGTCACTCATGAGAGTGCCAAATACTTTGGAGCCTTCAACCTAAGTCGTGGCCCCTCCTGGAAAGCAGATGCAACAGCAACTGAGTGAGGCTAGCCACGTAAAACAATACCAAATAAATGAATAAATAAATAAAAGAATTTTGTTTTTGAATTTTGCCGCTATACCTTCTTAATCAAAATTCAAATCCATTCGTACATTTGAGAGGAAGTAAATTGATGTCATTAAACTTAATCAAAATGAAGTGAGGTTAAAGAAATAAATGTTTCGAAGTTAATGATTCTTTCTTGTTGACAGCAGCCTGTTTTTACTCCACAGGTTTAAGTCTTCCATTTAAAAGGACCATGTAATTCAATTATTATAATAAACAAGCAAATTTTTCTAACAGTCCTTTGATAGACAATGCGATTTTGAATGTACCAGGTGCGCCAAAAAATAGTGTGTACGTTTGAACTGATATTTTGAAAAAAATACTCTGTTATACATGTAGAGATTTTTTTACCTGAAAGACGAAAGATTAACTTAGATTTTGATGTATCATATGTTAAATTTCAACTATTTCTTTACATTTTTAATACCCTATTTTTTCTTAAAAAGTGACATTTTTTAAAAGTAAATATAAAATGTTTTGCTTCATAACATTTTAAGAAATAGACGAAATTTAACATATGATACGTCAAAATCTAAGTTAATCTTTTGTCTTTCAGATAAAAAAAGTCTCTAGATGTATAACAGAGTAGTATTTTCAAAATAGCAGCTCAAATGTGTACACCTTTTTTTGGCGCACCCGGTACTATGCATATGCAATAAAAACAGTTATAAATTTATTAAAATAAACCAATTGCTTGGTTCTCATTCAGTTGAAGATAAAAGATATAGTTCAAAAGTTACCATAAATAAAAACTGTCCGATATAATTCCATTGTAAGTTGAAAATGGAATTATACCAGATGAAAAATTTTGACATATTTTGTTGACTTCAGCAACTTCATTCTGATAATATTTTTATGTTTAACATCGGGACAAAAGATGAATGTAAGGAGAGATAAACGAAAACACTTCAACATCAGCTACACGAGTTGACAATGTTCTCTTTTGAAGCACTCACCTTTATTTATAATAATATCCAAACTCTTCAGTTTTCCATCATGAAATTTGTGTGGAAGATTTTCTGAAACCAGTGTTAATATTAGATTACGAATTTCTCCCATCTGGATGTAAAGCTTTTGTGGGTGCACACTCTTTTCGCAGTAGTCAATATTGAAAATGGGAAGTTTGAAAAACAGGTTCCAAACTGTCATGCAACAATTGAGCATGATGATGGTATGGAGTGCTAGTACGGACATAATTTTTCTTTCAAAACCTTGAAGACCTATACCCCAATAGCATTAATACTATTTTCAAAATATCATGGAGGGCTGCTACACACTTTTTTATGGGAACTGATCATGCTCCAAATGCTCATAATTATATTTATTCAGTTATGATGACGATGATGACGATGATGATGATGATGATTTACAGCATCACTGGAAAAATGTTTTACCTGAGATACTTTTATAACATTTCAAACTCAAGTGATTGATCAGAAAACTGAAATAACAAATAGTCTATACACGATAATAGGTGCAGTGAGAAGTGTTTCTTGATTTCTATATAGTAGTAGCCACTTATATCAGATTGAGATCCAATAGGGAAAACTGACGTTTTTTGGGCTCTGCAATATTGGCAATGGGATGACAAAAAATTTGGGCCTAAATTTCTTTGGGTGACAGATTTATGTCATCAAAATCATTGATTGACAATATGTTAGTAGGGGTTGGCCGCAGGGAAAAAATCCTACGCATTTTTTTATCAGTTGTTCGAGCTCTGCAACATGGGTGCACTTTCTGTTCACCATTCCTTGACAATGTTTTTCATCATGGGGTATGCACATGGAAAATAGGATCTGACACATTGTTTTAGAAGTAAAGTGTGGTAAACATTTTACCTGGGCTGCTAGTATATTAGGTAGCCCGGGTAAAATTTTTTATCAGTTTTAATCAATGTAAGCTGAATCACAGAAAGGCTTAATAAAACAAAGTTCCCCTGGAAAGAACCAAAGATCAACATAGTGACAAATATTGAAACATCAAACGCTTAATATTAGCTCCTTTTAACCGAAAGAATGTTGTCCTTTTATACCCAGAAGATGAAAAGTAGCTTTTACATAAAACAAATAACAACATAACTCATAACACCATACCCAGCAGGTCCACAAAAGTCAGAAACATTCCACTTTATAAATGGTTTTATAATATCACATGAAAAAAATTTTAACAAATTCAATCAATGATGTAGCTGAACCAAAGAAAAATTTTTTTAAATAAAATAACTTTCTGAAACACATCAAAATGATAAAGAAACTGACTGATCGAAACGCTTAAAATACCCTACTATTGACCGAAAGCCATATTTTTGACACACAAGAAATGAAATGTAGTTTTTATGAAAAACAAACCGTAACAAAAATAATGCAAAACTATACATCCAAGAATAAAACACCCAACTATATAATGGGTAAAGATTACAAAATATGAATTAAAAACGAATCGATACCTTCAACTCTGTTTCTTTTACTCCAAAGTTACATCAAACAGCATTCATTAATGAATTGATGAAATGAATATCTGCTTTTCTCCAAACCATCAACATCATGATTTAAAACCATGAGTTTCATTTCTTTAATGGTTCATATACTTTTTTTATTACTTATTCTACCTAAAAGAAAGATATTTTAATTAATGAAGCAGAAATCCTAATCATACCATGACAATATTGAAACAAAGCAAACAAAAAGAAAGTCCAAAGACACTTTATCCTAAAAGAAATGATTAAAAGCACAAACGTGACAAAAGAATTTGTATAAACCTATAAACCTATGTGGGTAGTTAATAAGGGTTCACTCAATACTGGAGCTGCACTGAGTAAAGGCTTCCTAAACTGAATTTTTGACCTGAGATACATACACAACCAAACATAAAAATGATAAAAATAATTGAAACAACATTTACGTACAAAAAGCGCTACCAAACACTAATAATTAATGAATTTCTGAAATACATACCCCACACTTCACTAAGAAATAAGATGAAAGACTTCAATAAGAAAAAAGATATCAAATGTGTAATACAAAAAATCTAATCATACTACATGCCGATATCAAAAGAAAAACAAAACAAACTAAAAGAAAGTTTGAGAATGCATTTACCTTTAATTGGAAACAAACTTGATGGCAGAAATTGCATTAGCTATATATAAATTGAAGTCTGCTATCAACCTGTACTGAGTTATCATCCAAATTAACAAAAAAATTATAATAATTACAGAATAAAAAATAGATAATAAATAAAAATTATATAATAGTCAGACAGACAGTCTGGGATTACGCAGCAATATTGGGAAGGGGAGAGCTAGTACTTTATTGGGAATATCCAGCCATAACACATAACCTTTCTCATAGCTCTTAGAATGGAAAACATCACAGAAAAATATCTATTGTAAACCATCTATTAATGTTTGTCCTGTGTATGTAACGTAGTGTAAAATAAGTTACTAAAATTAAAGTAAAATACAGTTGAAGCTCTAATTAGCAGACACCATCGGGTATTTGACTTGGTGTCTGCTAATTGGAGCTGTCCGCCTTTTGGAACTTTTGGTAATATAAGCTCTAAATTTGATTGTAAGCCCTTCAAAAGTGTTGTAAAAGGTAAATTTCATGTCTACAGTAGGTACTAGCTATGGGAAGACAAAGAAAGACAAATGAAAATGTTACTTTAAACACAACTATTATTTTTTTACAAGAGGAAAAAAAATCTCAACGATAATATGAACGATTGAATATCAAGATCACAATGCTAACGTAACAACATTCAAAAGCTTTTTTCTTTATTCTTGAAAATTCAAAGCACATCGGTTACAGCCATAGTCACTGGCAGGAGGTTGAATCAAGGTGGTGGCTTTGGACAGCTGCCAGTCATATTTTATGGGCCAAAAAAGCTAATGGATTGGGCAAAAAATAAATTGGAAGTTGTAAAACATGATTTGGAGAAAAAGTATAATAAATGCCTCAAATAAACCAAAATTTATTTTTTTGTGTGTCCCATAGCAGTTTGACGCTTAATGTCCGCTAATTGGAGCGTAAAAATCAGCATTTTGGCCATTTCGTGCATAAAATTTCGACCGCTAATCAGAATGTCCGCTAATCGAGTGTCCGCCTTTTAGAAAGTTTTTTATAAGAATTTGACCAGAAAATGGCCGGGAAAAAAAATCTGTCTGCTAATCAGAGCTGTCCGCCTTTTGGTGTGTCCACTAATTGGAGCTTCGACTGTATGTATAAAATGGACTAAAAATTGAATCCTAGGGGGTGTTAAATGCAAAAGAAAAGTTAGAGAAATGTCAAAATTGAGAAAGTGGAAACTTGAAGGGAAAGGTGTGAATAAAACTCATATGGATGCTAAAAAATACTGAAGAGAGAAATTAAGAAAGATCCTAGCCAGAAACTAGCAAGAAAAAAAAAGGGTTGCCAGTAAGAATTTGAATCTTGTAAAACTTTTTCTTTTCTAATAAGAATTGGTAGCTTAAATTGGTGTAAACTGAAGATGATTAATGGACATTAGTCAAAAGGTTTTTAATTTTAATATTTGTACCATACTAATAAATAAAAAGGAAGCTTATGGTGGCTGGTTGTATGCTTTTGTACCACTGAAATAAAGTCCCAAGTTTGCAGAAGTAATGCTATTGATGCTATAATGGTTTGGGTTTTTCTCGTTCTTTAAAACTTCAAGTAATCATGAAAATTGCTGTTAGTATTACCATGAATACGTTTTCATACATAACAACATGATTTGACCTTTTTGTAGATTTTGTCAAAGTGATGTTGGAATATTAAGGTACCATCAATTTGAATGTGGAGGTACTTGTAGTTCTGTTCATAACTAACAACCTTCCATTGTATTGAAGGTCAAGTTGCTTTGCTAGTTGTAAAATATAACTTCCGCGGAACTACCAAAAATGTTATTGTGAAATATCTTTATCTTGTTCATGATGTTATTTCATGTGAAAGATGAACTTTTAAACAATTCAGTTCCAATCTTATCAATTACAGTAATTTCAAGATTGTCAAGTTTTTCTGGTATTTTCATTTGATTTTGTACTCTTGACTTTTCATACTAATCAATTATCTTGTCAGAATATTTTTGAATGTTTTATTCATATCTTTTTCTCATTTATTATTTTATACTTTTTTTAGGAAGTTCATATGCTAAAATTCCTTAATCATATTTGTTTGTTTTTTTGTGATGAAGAGAATAACGTGGACTTTGAAGTATAGCTTGAAATCTTATGGTAACAGTGAAAGTGAATATACCTGCAATGATTTTAAGAATGCAAGAATATTAATTTATAATAGTTTATTTTGGAACACATCAGCAGCTTAAGTTTACCTAGGGAGGAAATTATTTAAAAAACAATTTTGACACGTATGTTTCTGTAAAATGTCCTAACATTTGAAATTATCAGAAAAATAATTGACGTCTTTTGTTCATATTTGATTAATTTTAAAGGAAATGATGCTATATGAAATTAATGCAAATTTTTAAAAACCGCATTAAATAGATGGTGTGTTAATTTCATGGAATAAGGTTCTGTATTAAAACACAACTGTACTCTGCTTGTCCCTTCCAGGCACAAATGACCATTTGTGTACACTTTAAACTGTGTAAATAATTACATCCAATTTGACGCATCACTTAAAATGCACTTGTGATTTGTTGTTGGTAATACCTTGTGCTTTGACAACTCTCAAACAGTTAATAAGTAAACTATTTGACCAACAATGTATTATTGTTTATTCAGAATATATTTCGATTCTATTAATTGAATCATCATCAGCTAAAATATACAAATGTAAAAGCAGATTAAAAATCTATCTCATAAAAACCATATAAAAACAAAATATTCACATCATAAAACCAAATTCTACACATCACCCAGTAGCATACGACTGACACTCTTAATAAGTAGTTCTTACTTTAACTTTTTAAAATCTTGTCATATTTTTTTTCTTGTTTTCTGTGAACATTTTGGCTACTTTTTTTGTTTTGAATTAAGTTGAAAATGCAGATTTCTAATAGATTTTTCACTTTAAGTTTTTTTCAAAGAAGTTTGTCTTTTTCCATTGGCTCTTACATAGTTTCTTTAAAAATCTAATTTTGATACCAATGTTCCTGGTTACAATATGCACATTTCTTTTGTAGCAAATAGTTTCTGATAGTTGGATTTCTGCGAAAGCAAGAAATACATTAAAACCGGCTCTGTTCTTTTTCTTCTTCTTACTGTCCAAACCTAGCGGTTTTTTAAAATCTCGTGTGAATGTTTACACGAAGCTTAAGTCACGCATTTCAGTCGAAGAAACTCACAACAAAGAACCAACCAAAAGGATCCCAAAGCAGCTTTAGTCAGTATATTTAAAGAAGATGCACATTTCCAAAACTGAAGATGAAGAATAAAATCTGTAGCAGTAATTTATTATTATCTTATATTTTATTATTTTATTCAATGGTGATTTTTCGTTTCATTTTATAAACAGAATGAAAAGGTATGTTTTGTTTTTGAGATTAATGCCTGAGATTTTTTCTAAAAAAAGATCATTGTTTGTTTCAAATGTGGGCTGTAATGCTTTTTAAGCTCTGGATGCGTACAGCTCAGCTTAAGTTCCATCTCAGCTCCAAATGTCTGCCTACTATGCACCACTTTTTATATCTTTAATGTTTCACTCTAGCTATATTTTAAGCTTATGTGCTTGTATAATACTTTGAAATGCAGTATTGTTTTTTGTCTGTGATCAGTAGCTTTTAGGTTATCAATGTCTCTAGTTATGGACAGCCTTCCTAATTTCGATAACAATTCGAAACACTTCACATCCTCTAAACAACATTCAACTTTCAGTTTTGTATTTTTCATGATCAAAATTTTTGTTTACTTTTTTGTTTGCAATTAGTCCATTCGTAAAAAGGAAGATCGATAGCAATCTTCTTACTTTGAAATCAGAAATGATCGTTGTACACTCATTATTCTGTATACTTTATTCCAAAATAAAGTAAGTATTTTTCATTCAGATGTAAATAAATATATGGTCTGATGGTATATATAGTTTTAAGTGTTTGTAGTGTCAATTATGCTTTTATGAAGCTCTGAGGAGTACGTATAGTATTCTACTGTAGTGTGATAATTCTTTTCTAACTAAGAAGTTGTAAAGTAAGAAGTTTTGAGTCAAAGAGCTATGTGTTCGTATTAGGGAAAAACGTTTCAATGTTTAAGCCTTTCTAGATACAAAAGATTTTTTTTAAGTTTCTTGTTTGGGTTGTAATACTTAAATACCGTTTCCTCCTCAGCTCCAACATTAAGTAGTGGTTGTCTGCTCTGCACCACTTATGATTGATGATTCTCTAGCTAATTTATACTGACAATGCCCCTATTTACGAATGATCTTCCTAATCACGATTGTTAATGAACAATTATATTGTGTTCAATTTTTATGTGCTGTGTGGACCCGTGTTTGCTCGTGTTATCTGTTGTGAATTTATTCCTGTTTGTATGTGGCTTGCATGTGGGTCGAGCGTCAGTATAAACTATTATGTATTTATTATTATTTTATGTTTGTTGATTTGTTTGCTGATATGTTTTTTCTATAATCGCGTTTTTTTTTGTAATAATATAGCTTTGATCATTATCCTGGCAAACTGAAATGTTCTAACTGTGTATGAATTCAAAATACTGTACTATTAGTAACACAATACAAAATTTTGGTAAATTTTGGTATAAATATATAGAGCATATACTTTTAATGATCAAGATCTTTGATTACTTTTTGTATTTGCAACATTGGGAATTCTGTTTGTATGTAATTAAGAAGATTGGAAGTGCATATCAAATGTTTAAAGCATATTACGTGATTTTCATACTTAATCACTGTGATATCAGAAAAGATCAATATAAACTTAATTGTATTTTGTATACCCAAAATAAACAATGTTTCATGTCATTCAGATGTATATGCAATAAAGTTTTACATAATATCAATTACACTTTCGGCATGCCTTGTAAAGATCATTCAACCTTTTCGAATTTCTAATAGAATTTTTATAAACCTTTCTTCTATTGTGTTAGATTAAAATAAGTCCTTTTGGGTTGATTGTTATGTCACACATTTCTTTTATATGTAATTTGTGTATTGTTTATGTAATTATATATAAAAGTACTTTTTACATTCAAAAGAGTCAACATATAATTTCAAATAATTTATTCATGAAAATTTTCACTGGTAGTACACCTTTGGTCAGCTGTTTCAACATATTTAACTTCAATATTTCAATAACAAAATTCATTTTATTTTGTGTGTTACAATTCCCACCTGCTGGGTGCAGTCTACACTGAGCAGCAGTCAATGTTGTATTGTATTGTATTGTATTTTATTGTCCAATCATTCAAAACCATTCAAGTTTCAAGAATGTTATTGTTAGTCTTTAATTTTCATACTTCTGCTGAATTTGCAGAAATCTTTCTGCCCGTAAGGGCATCTAGTTTCTGATGTTTCTTGTTAAGCCTTATTTGTAATTTTTGGAAGGTAATATTGGCATCAGTGTCACTTAGGCCTTGGAGACAACAAAGAGTAACAAAGTTTTAGATGGAATTTCAGATGAATAAGTTCAGATTTGTTTGGTTTGTATATTGCAAGTTTTGTGCTCTTGTTTGCATATGGATCTATAGAAATTAGCTGCAATGTTAAAACAACTTTTATGTATAAACAATAAGTATGCCCTGTAAAAACTGCTCAATAAACAAAATCTGCAATAAAGGAAATGAAACCTATAATGTCTATTAATAAACATGTTACTTTATTGTTGAAATTACATCTTAACTAATTATATGGTTTACTTATTAATTGCTTTGATAATTCTTAATTATTTGATCACATCAGAAACAAACAGATAGTTGAATGCCTACTTATTCAGTTGTTTGATAAAATTGTGTTATCTCAAGTTACATTTATTTGATTTAAGGTGTAGTAATGTCTTCTTTGATAACATATGATGAAGGTTTTTGATTTCGGTGCTTATACTATTTGTTGTATTGTAAAACATTTTCACCCTTGGGTCTGGTTATTCTAAGTCCTATTACGGGGGTATTTATAGTGACAACTACTTGCCAGTTATACTCATAGGCATTGTGTATAACACTTTTATTTTATGGAGTGATAGATTTCTTTTAAAATTACGATTACTTTCTTCATAGAAGCGCATAAAACCATGAAGAAGCAAAGTGCCTTTTTTAATGATTAGTATGTAATAGCAATTGGTGTGACATCAGGTCTTTTATGTTCTGGAGAACCATTGCATTGCATTACCAATCAAACATGTCATTTCTGGGGAAATTCTCAGGAATCAATAACTGATGGGACACTGCAATATTGGTAATGGAGTGATGAAAAATTTGGGTCTAAAGATCTGTGATGCCATTAAAATATTTAATCAATTAGTTTTAGCAAAACAATCTCATACATTTTTTTATTGGATTTTCAAGCTTATTTTCCACACTTTCCAACCACCATTATGTGATAATATTTTTCGATTCGGCTTGTAAATACCTATTCAGTAAATAACATACCACTATTTGATATAGAACTGACGGTGTGAATTATTGTTTACAATGATATTTTTGTTAACTATCAACATGATCTAAGGGGCTTCTAAGGGAAAAGACTGACTTTATTTTTCAGAAAGAAAATGATCCTACAAGAGAAACTAGATGATGTCAATGAGAAGTTTCTTTACCATGGTACTGATTATTCTGTCGTAGAGGCAATTTGTGCCCAAAATTTTGATTGGCGATTATGTGGCAAAAATCAAACTGCATATGGAAAGGGGAGTTATTTTTCTACAACTGCATCCTACAGTCATCGTTACTCAACAAGTGACAGCCGTGGTTGGCGCTACATGTTTCTTGCATCTATCTTGGCTGGGCGTTCTACTGTTGTAAGTCATAAATTCTTTTGATTTTTGACTTCTTTGTTTATCCCAACCAGGGTTCATACTGACTGTGAGTTTAGTCATGGAGTTATTTTTCTCAAGATTTTCTAGTCAGCACACTGCCTTGCAAGTTTGTTAACATTTTATTAACTGGATCGGTACATCAAATGTACACGTGACTCAAAGACTATGTTTTAAAAAAAAATCAAATTGAAAGAAAAATCTCAAACTTAAGCAATACGCATGGAAGAAGGTAACAAAATTGAGAAACTTCTCTCTGTATGTTACTTTGATTTCCTTTATAAGAAAAATGCATAGACCGTTTATTCTCTTTAAGATTTTTTAAACAATTTTTGCTATACTAATATTGGTAAATTTGCAGCTTTGCTGGTATTTTGTCTTTACCCCCTCCTTTGACCTTTGGGGTTGTTCAATAATGAAAGAACTCTAAATTTGAATCTGTTGGACCACCCACCCTCTTTTATCATGTCCCATAACGTTTTTTCTCCAAATTCTTCTTTAATGACTGTTATCATTTTGTACCATTATGCCACTGACCTAAACAAAAAACCCCACCATTATGGCACTGACCTAAACAAAATACCCCACCACCCCAACCCCAACCCCCTTATTTACCGTAACAGTAAATCAGTAACATAACATAATGCCGTAATTACAGTAATTGATTTAATTTACCGGTAATATCATCTATTCAAAATTTCTGAAGCAGTTGCGGCAACATAAGTCGCTGAAAAAAAAGATGTTGATAAATGATTTATTTGGTAAGGAAGGTCATTGAAAAAAGCAGCACAATACTGATGTTGACCTGATGTATGTGTATGTAAATAAAAAGTATAAAAGAAAACATGTATGAGTGCAAAAATTAGGTGGATGTAAAAATAATGTTATTATGAACTAAAACTTTTAAACCAGGAAAAAGAGAGAGAATAACAAATCACATGTTAAAACAAGTATTTTGAATTTTCAAATGTATTTTCCACAATGAAAGTATCTGCAGACATTGTTAATAATTTTAATTACAAAAGGCCTTCATAATCCCAAAGTAAACAGATTATGGTCATGAAAATTTATATTTATATTAACCAAAATGCCACTGAGATATCTGAAAACTGAATTTCATACTTAAATGCAATTAACAGCATGGGTTTCCAGTGTTTTTGATTTTCAGACTGTTATGTTGAAATGCGTTTGACTTGCATTGATAATTATCGAAATCATTATTCCCAATTTTTTCACTTTACTGCTATGCATTTATGTGTTTTTTTATTTGCTGTATGTTTTGATGTTATTGACCTTGCTGATAATGTTGCAGTGTATTGAATTTTGATTTCAGGGACATTCAAAGTTGAAGAGACCTCCTCAGATAAATGCATCAACACATGACTTGTATGATAGTTGTGTAAACAATATGCAAAACCCATCTATATATGTCATTTTCGAAAGAGATCAATGCTACCCTCAATATTTGATCAAGTACAAGGAAAGGGCACCATTTTTTTTTGAGTGACTTCAACAACAAATAAATACTTAGCCAGTGACCGTAGGAATGACTATATTATTTCATGAATTTTATGTTTCGTATGAGAACACTAAAGGCTGATTTTCCGTCTATCACAAAAACGTTGTAATTAAAAGAACATTTCATTGAGAAAAGCAGATGTGGACCTTAATGTATGTATATGTAAATGAACAATATCAAAGAAGGCATGTACGAGTGCAAAGATTAGGCAATGTTAGTAATAACTGTAGACTTGAATTATATCCTCAGAGTAATATCCAAGTAATATGAAGTGAACTTCTATTTACGTCATTTTTGAAAGAGACCAATGTTATCCACGTTATTTTATTATATATGAGGATACCTAAATTAGTTGTGAGGATGAACTGTGAAGGGAGGTCACTATTATGTTGGATGTGGTTTTACATGTATATTCACAATGTTTCAAAATATTTCTGAAAGATCCACAACTATTCTTCTTTTGCAGTCTCAAATCAAGCTTCATTCCATGGATGCAATTTTATTTAATTTTTTATTTTAATTTTTTCAAATAAAAGAACTGTATTTTGATCTCTTATATGATGTTTTTGTTAACTAAATGTGAATATTTTGAGGATTATGGGGTATTGGGAATGTAAAACTATACAGATAAGAAAAGCACATTGAAAATTGATTTACACAAGAATTTCTTGCAGAGATTGATGCTTTAAAAATAGCAAAATGTTTGTATAATGAACATCTTAATTTTATGAGCCACCTTTTCACGTCATAGAGAGCCACTGTTGATAAGGAAAACTTTCGTGTTCTTTTGTAGTAGAAATTTATAAATTTTATTGTTTAATACTTGTGTTTTCTGCAGGGTGCGTCAGAAAGAAGTTTATACGTTCAAAGGAACATTTTGACTGATTGGAAAAATACTTTGATGCTAAATTTTTTTATCGTTTAGAGGAAAGCCTAACTTGGTTTTGAGCATATTGTTTATTAAATTTGGATAAATAGATAAAGTGTTATGTGCAAAAAAACAAAATTTATATAAAGATAGCTAAAAACAGTGAAAAAAAGTTTTCTTTAGTGACTCACTTTATGTAAACGTTTAAATCTGTTTTAAAAGTGTATTACCATTGTTGAAACTTAACAATGGTAATACACTTTTCAAGGAGAATAAAAATTTTTAAAAAAGTCTCAAACAGTTTTTAAAAAGCTTTCATGATGTGTGATGTGTTTGAAATTTTGAAAAATCATCAAGATGGGTTGCATGACTATTCCGCGAAGAACTTGGGTTTCAAGGAATGGTGCACCGTATTAGAAAATGTTTAAATGAAAATGGACATACCTTCTCCACTGAATAGACAAAAAAACAAACAACAAAACATTATTGTTATGCCTTTGTTCCCATTATTACCTAAAACACAATAGCAAAGTCAAAATATTCCTTTAAACATATAAACTTCTTTCTCACGCACCCAGTATATATATTTTTTATTATGTATTTTAATATAGTTGAGTGGTTTATGTATTCTTTAAAGGGAAATTTGATTAGTGTACAGGTTGTCTTTTGCATAACATTGCCTATAGAGCAGACTTGTATATGAAAGACTCCTGGAAATGAATTTGCAAATGACTCAACCTGGACTTTTCTTCTTGTCAAAAGAGACAAGAAGAAAATGTAAATGTAAAATGTATTCGCATATAATGTTGTGATGCTGCTAAAGTAAAAGTTGTAAAATGTATTGAATTGGGAAGGCACATTTTAACTCACGGTTTTAATTTGAAAGTATAAAATATTTACAAAATGCACTACTTCCCACTTTCATGAGCAGGACCATGTGTATTTTTACTGCACAGAAATGCTGAGAACTTAGTAATCACCCTAGATTTGGACAGTGAGAGCACTGGGTATAATGATTTCTTCTTACTGGTAAGTTTCTGCCAAGGATTATTTATTCATCATTCAGGATTTATTTATGTTAATTTTTGTACCAGTGTTTACTATAAATTCAAATACACTTTCAGTGGGAAAACACTAATTACGAACAACTATGAAGAGCAATAGAACTCTTACTCAATTAGTTTATTACTTAAAAAGTACTGATTGAAATTAAAATTAAATGAATTAATAAAAAGCCTTTTTGTTACTTTTTATATTTCAACAAGGGTTTCAGTTTAATTTCTAATTGATTTCAGTGATATTTTTGAATATTGTTTAATGTTTTAAAAATATATGCATACTTTATTTTTGTCATAATAAATTTAATGCAATTCTGGTTTTCAGTTGGGATGTATTTCTTGTATCTCATAAATCCGAAAGAATGAATTTAAGATTGTTTATATATAGGCACTCAAACCTTTCTATGATGGTTTATTAAAATAAAGTAAAATTTACATATCCAAATACATATATCCCATGACATTATTTAAGATGAAAACACCCTTAACAAAACATGTTCTGCCATGGTCACCTATATACAGTTTCTATTTGTTGGAGTCAACTCGTCAGATTAAAGCTAAAACTATGGTGATGCTGATACTTAAAGAACATGCAATGTAGTTCGATTGTTATCTGTCTTAAGCTATAACCTTTAACTTCCTTTAGATGTTTTGCTAAAAACTTAGAATATCATGGGTATTATTTTGTCTGTTTTGCCAAAGTTTCAAGTAAGTTCATAATGACGGTTATTTTAATTCATAAAACAAGTCTATTCTTATGACTCTTTTTGCATTTGTGTGAGCATTCAATGTTTTTTAACAATTTTAAAGAAAATTTTTGTGTTATTGAACTGTGGGAATTTATGATGATGTTTCCAGTCACATCTTAGAGTATTCACATTCAGAACTGAAATATTAAATGATTGTTCAATGATTTATTTCAAAGCTTTGGTTAAATTGAGATTGAGTTTTAAAAGAAGGAAACTATGTAAGGAAAGGAAAGGAAATATAAGGAAAGAAAAATATAAGGAAAAGAAATTCATAAAGATGCAGTCTCCAGGTTTTTAAAAATGTTGTAGTTGGAAAAGGGCTAATCTTTGCATTAATTTTTATCATAGAAAAAAGCAACAACCACTGCAGCACATTGAAGAAGTGAGTTATTCCATCCAAAATTAAAAAATATATGCTTTTTCACATTCTCTTCAAAATCACAATATTGTGCTTATCTTTTTTAGGATATAGAAAAATGTCATTCAACCCTGCAACAGATTCGAAGACTAAAAAACACAGCAGACCTATTCTTTTTAACTCACTCTTTCTTAATTTGTTTTGTTGCTGTGCTAGTTTCCTTTTTATCATCCCTTCCACGGAAATGGACAAATCGATTCCTGTACATACTTCCGTTTTTAGCAGTTCTTATTTTGTAAGTTAGAATTTATGATTTGTAGATCAATATTTTATTTCATTCCTATCATTCATATTTTTTCTTATTTCAGAGTGTTTGTTTCAAGGAAAATTTTGGATTTTTGCTTTGTTAGAGTATGTAAGTATGTATTTACATCATAAATCAGGTTTTTTTATAGCTTAATACGAAACTTATGAGTGCTTACTTATCTTTCCCACAAAGTATGTACAATAATATCATAATTCAGACCGTATTAGTTATACGTCACAATTTTTTGATTCTCAAAGCGTGTCTACAATGTGGCAATCGAAGAAGATGATCATGTGCCAAAGGAGAATTATATAAAGTACATTATTTTTGTTGGAAAGCGTTTTTAAGAAATTTGATTTAAAAATTTATCATCAATGAAAATATATTTTTACAATATCAAATAAGTAGATATTACAATTAAGTTAGCAATTATCAGATGCGTTATGGACAAAGAATAGCCTGTTATCAAAAAGTTTCATCTTGATAGTTTCCAAGAAGTGATTCCTTCTTTTCAACTTATATGTGTATAATAAATGTTGAGTTTGACACTTCTTATTTTGATGTCAAGAAAGGCAGCAAAGACTAAGAAGGAAATGATAATAATGAACTCTTTCCTATATTGCATATGTTGCTGATAATGGTATAATTAATTATTCGTCTTTCCTGGTAAGCTCATTTTGTCAAAAACCATGTTCAAAATTCATAAGTGAAGTTGTAAATTAACGTCATCAATTTTGCTAATAATAAAATCAGGAAAGGAGTTTACATTTTTGATATAGCCACTTATGTCACTTATCTGGACATTTATTTCCCTATGTGTTTTAACTGACAGTGTTTATTGATTTTAACAGTAAATAAACTCAAAGAACTTCAAAACAAAAAGAAGAAGTTGGTGAGTTTAAATTTCACGCAAGTCATTTGAAATTATATTGCAAACCAAAATGATGGAATTTTCTTTTTGTAGCTGGAGAACGTCATGGAAACCTTCAAAGGTTCTAAAGAGTTACTTAATGAATATAATCTGGATAGTGAACAGCAGGAGGTAATGGATTTACTTGAAATCAATAACATTAATTCTTACCTTGTGAAGTGCTTCTTGATGGCTTACAACTCTGTGTAATATATATTTTATTATCTGAAAACATCGATTGAAAGGCCCTAATGGACGATGTCTGATTTGTTATACAGGTAGATGGTCAAGAAAAGCCATTGACTACAGGAGGTCATGGTATTGTTATGTTTTATTTCCTATTTTGAAATGTTTCAATAGGATTTGTAAAGCCATGTCAGAGGGAGGTGCAGAATATTATGTTTGGAATACCATGGTTGCCAATCTACCTTGAGGATAACATTGTTGAGATGTGCACTCACTGTGAATTGATATTGAATTAAAGTTAGTCTTTAAGAATGCAAACCCAAAGACCCGAAGCTTTCCATTAAAAATGAAAAGAACTCATTTGTTTCAGATCTTATTCTTATAGGATTTTTTGGCATTTCCTTTAAATTTGTAGTTGTACATGTCACAAATTTACTTAGTGTCAACTAAGTGGACCAATTACCCTAGTAATTGTTAGAAAGTGGAACGAATTCAGCTCATTATGATTATATGTGATATATAATAGAAGCTGTTAAAGGATTTTATCGTGATGAGTACTATCTTTAATTATTTTCGTGTTGAAAATCCCATATAGTTGCGGCATGTAATGTTATAATTGAATATATTGTACTAATTGAGCTTTGATTAAATTGGAAGGTTTCAGTTTTTGCCAATTACCAAACAATCAAGCAATTGATTTGAGATTCTTCAGAAGTAAACTGCACATCAGAAACAGCAGACTGTATTGCACCTTAAATGGTCCACTGCTGTTCGTTTAGCAGAGGCCTTGTTGGTAATGAAAAATCATAAGTTGCAATGGATTTTTTATTTGTGCCCAAAAGAAATCTGACCATGTATTTCATACCAGTGGGAAAAATTTCTTTGTTTATGAAGTAAATTCCATATGTTCCACTTATGTAAAGAATTTTTGATGTGATGTTTGTTTTTAATGTCTAATACTTTTCTTCTCTATTAGTGCTTTCTTCAAGGGTTCCTGAACCAACGGAACAAGATGTCATTTTTGATATGTTGAAAGAAGGAAAAACCAGCCTGCCTCTCAAATCACTAACTTACTTTGATAATGAACGAAAGACTGAAGAATGGTTTATCAAATATCAAGATGTTTTTCGTTTAGAAAGTACTGATGATACAAAAACTGTTCACATTTGTGTTGAAGAAGTAAGACCATGCCCCTATTACTGGTCTAAAATGGGAAATAGTGGGTGCTCGGAAATTTACTGTGGTCTGTTTCATGTTTGCTACAATTTCCTATTCCACAAAAGACACAACAAACGAACATGCAAGTTTAACCATGACCTACAGGATTCACACAATCAAATGGTATTATCTAATTTGCAGTTCACCAGGTTAACTGAAACACATATAATGGAGTTATTAAGAGTTCGTTATCCATTTGTTTGCTTGGATTATAATAATGGTATATGCTTGTTGACTGAAAAGTCATGCACAAAACTTCATGTATGTTATGATTATTTGAATGGTAATTGTAAAAAACTGGAAAGCCTTTGTAAATTCAAACACCAGAGTGCATTTAGCAGCCAGCAAGCTCTAGACATGATGGAAAGTTATAATATTGAATCAGAAGAATTCAAATTTTGTATCATCTCACCTGAAAGGAAATATGATATAAACAAGATGCTTCTTTCAAATTCAGGTAAGATAAATTGTCTGTTTTGATTTACATCAATGTTGAATGTGTGGTACTGCATTCATTATCGAAGATGTTTGTTAGCAAGGATTTCTTTTTTCGAATTGCTTTTTTAAATAATGACATTTCCCTTTTTCTGTCTTTTTGGAAGTTTTAAAAGAAAAAGAAAATAGAGTAAAATCGTTATTGGGAAAGTCCTTCTATAAATTGAACGAGTATGGTATCCATTGTGGTATCGCAGTGTTAGGCTCTAAATAAGAAAAGGAGGTTTTGAGGTCTGCTTTGAAGGCTCTCAATGGGGTAAAATATTCTGGTAGCTTTGTAAATTAGTCATAGAAAGCACTCTAAAAGGGATTGTTTCGAAATAGCTAGAACACAATTGGGAAAATGATCGGTGTTCTTCATTGAGAAAACGCCTTTCAGCAATCTCTACTATGTCTGGCTTGGAAAAGGTTGGGAACAGTCTGTAAAATGTTTGAAAGAAAAAAGACATCACATCCAATCACTTGCATTACCCTGTAATAAACGAGAGATTTTACCTTAAATTTTAATTGTGAAGTATTTTGGTATTCGAGTTACTTTTGTGGATTATATTTAGACTGTTTTAATCCTTGGAAAGAAGAAGCCATTTGTCAAAACGTCCTTATGTATGGCAAAGTAAATTGGCAAATGAGGATGGGTGGGATAATTTTCCCTTTGAATTGAATGAAAAAATGGAAGAAGAGTTTTGTGATTCTTCTAGAGATTCGTGGAGCAGGTATTTTGATTCTAACAAAACTTTTCCAGCGACAGTGTTAATTGTTATTGAAATACTATTTATAGTAATCACAATAATTTTTGTTGTAAATCAACAGAAATCAATTCAAAAATAAATTATAAACTGTATTGTGTCTCTCTTATTTATAACAGCGATCTTGCCATTAGTTGTGAATCATTTGCAACTCTTTCTGATATAAATTGCAATAAATACAATGACGAAAATGTTGAGATTCGTCGTCTGTCAACAAAGTCATCAGTGAAAGGTCAGAAAGATGACTATGGTCTAACAGAATGGCAATGGTATTGGAAAGGAGACACAGAATGGCATAAATATGATAATTTGGTATGATGTTTGTGTTTTTGTGATTTATCTATGAAGATAACTTATGAAAATGTTAGAACTTTAAGAAATTGATGAAGTTATTTATATAAGCTTGATATTGTTATTGTTTTAATATTTAAAGGAAGAACTAGAGCTGGCATTTCTCAACGGTGAGCCATCATTGAAGTTCAAAAATAAAACATTCGATTACGTTTTGTCATTTGATGTTATGGAGCAACAGAATCAAGATCCAAGATACCTAACAAAGAGAGCTGTTCGTAGAAGGCCTGTTTTTAAAACTAAAGAAGATATGAAAAGGTAACTTTTATATTGTTATTTCTTGAACAAAATGGAAAAGCTTGCTACCTGGAAAGCAACGCTTATGTGTAGTCTCAAGAAACAACATCAGCCAATACATAGGTAGATGCAATCGAGAAAAATGTTAGACTTGCATTTTTAGCAAATGATAGGAATTCCAGAGTAATAGAATAGAATAAATGTTTACAATGTTGGAAACATTGGTGTAAACATAACTGACATTTTGGATTTCTATCTTCGTTTTTTCGTGATTTAATTGTATGCAAAAGATCATCTAATACATTAATATTTCTAGCTTCTACAAAGAATTTTATTTATTCTTATGCTGTTTTTGTTTCCCTAAAATTAGGCTTCACTATTAAAGTTTTTTCTAGACCAATATCAGTTTTTAAAACACCTGCACATTGGCCACTAAATCACGATCGAGGAGGCAGAATATCGTTGGACTTAGTTACGTTTGTACCACTGGAATTTTATTTTCAACACTCCATCAATATGGTAGTAATGATTGCAGATATTCAAGAAATATGCAACAAAGAACATTATGATAGTTATGAAAGGTAATATGAAAAAAAAATAGTAGATAATGTATTTTCACGTCTATTTTCACGTCGAGAGACCTGAAACTCCGAGTAGTAAAAAGTTGTTTTTATTTCTCATAAAATAAATTAATAAATACAGTAGACTCTCTCTAACTCAAATCTCGAAGGGGAAAACAAAATCGTTCGAATCATGGAGAGTTCGAGTTATTGAGAGTGATATCACTAGGTTTTAGCTTGAAGGGACCCAATGATTCAGTTCGAATTATGGAGAGTTCAAGTAATAGAAAGTCGAATTATAGAGAGTCCACTGTAGTATATAATATATGCTTAAAATTTGGATAGTATTCTTTCAAATCTGTAATCTACTCAGACTTTTGCAATACACATCCATACATCCATACAAATGTGGCTGGGGTGTCTTTTCCTGTTATGTTCTCTGTTATACCGAGAAGGTTTTCACAATTTTATCGAAAGCTATCTGGTATAGTGTACGTAGAACCGTTTTGTGTCGACGTGAATGTTATTATTATTTTTTATTTTGATATTGAGTCCTCTATCTTTGCTTATGTAAAATATTTTTTATATGAAATCCCAGGCAAAAATGAGATATCAGGATGAAACTCATTCACTTTAGCTGTTTAAACTACAAGATGTTGCGTAATAAATTCATTTCCAGTAGCTACATAACATACCACTATCTGATAAAGAAATCATGCCATGAATCATTGTTTATAACGAATCTTTGTAAACAAAAGGCCAATCCGATACAATATTTGTATTGACATTAAACATGGCCTAAAAGACTTATTTTTATTTATTTTTCAGAAAGAAAATGATCCTACAAGAGAAACTAGGTGATGTCAACGAGAAGCTGCTTTACCATGGCACTGATCATTCTGTCGTAGATAGAATCTGTGCCCAGAATTTTGATTGGCGACTATGTGGCAAACATGGAACTGCGTTTGGAAAAGGGAGTTATTTTTCCACAACTGCATCCTATAGCCATAGTTACGCAACAATGGACAGGCAGGGTTATCGTTACATGTTTCTTGCATCTATCTTGGCTGGGCGTTCTACTGTTGTAAGTTATTAATTCTTTTGTTGTATAAGTGTACCTGTCAATATTATGCAAATACTATTCCAATACTCGTGTTTGTAAGCATTAAGACCTGATCCTTTACAACAGCAGTTAAATGTTAGTTCGTTAGTGAGTACAATGAATGATTTCTAGATAATCATTTTACAGCATGCTATAGTTTAGAATTTCAAAGTTTTCTTCTTGTTATTGTCATTTTAATTTGCTCCCTTGGGCCTGTTACTAGTCAGTCAGACTGTACATAATGACGTGAGGGTCACGTGACATTGAAAGTTTGAAAAGGTTTCATGAAAATTGATCCATTTGTCATATGTTTTCTTTCTAAACATTGCATTAATGAAGTTTGTCTTTGGAAAACGTGTTTCTGTCTCTAATGTATATGCTGATTAGTATTTTATATTTTACTTCATTCTATTCATGTTTACGGCAGCCACGGAGCAGGAAGGCTAAGGGAGCTATAGCCCGGCCAATAATTTTATCGTAAATAGTAACTTTCATAGTAATTTTCAATATAATGAAAGTTTAAGAACATTTTAACAGTGTCGCGATTGTAAATCCCCACAACGTCGAGCAGATAAATGAATATTGTAGATATTGTCAACAGTTTTGTACGTAACGACAACAGACATCATTTTGGAGAACTAATCTTGTGTAACTTATATGCAAATAATATACATTTCTTCTTTCCTGACGTAATTTCCAGTCCCTTACCGTTCGATTCCCTTATTTCAAGCACATAAAGCCTGTAAGACTCCACCTTTATTAACAAACATATCATATTTTACTCGATGAATTCCAGCGATACAACTTGTATTTATGGGCCGTAAAAGAGCTTCTTAATTAGGAAAAACTGTACGGTTTTAGCCATTCTAGACCAATAAAATTCTAAACATTTTCTGGGCCCTAGTCAGCTCTCCCAAACAAAATTCCGCTCCGCGATTCCTGATTCATACTTCCATTTCAGCCTTATTTTTTATCAAAGACTTTTTGATCAGTTTTAAATCAAACCTTTTTATTTGATAAACTATTTATAACCGTTCAGGTGGTATAACTTTTTAAAGAAAACAATAAGCCCTAAGACCGATTTGAAGCTCCCTTCTTGTTGAATTTGATAGCATAGATTCCTTTTCATTGATAGATGTCTTACTCCCAGAAAATATGCCAATTTTTCATTCAATGTCCTTTCTTATAAAATGTTTGTGAAAGAAAACAGCTATTTATTCCTGTTTGTTCCTGTTATTCTAATTCAGAAAAACCTGTAAGTAAATGTAACTTCATAAAAATTGATCAGTTTGTAAACGAAAATGTAACATAAATCATGAATACTTTTAAAGAAAAACCAAAAAATGCACTTTATGATGGCGTAGAAAGATTAACAGTACTTTTGAATGTTTAAAGCATATGATTTACGTATGTAATCATTGTGCTATCTGAAAGGATCAATATGAACTTAATGTTATTTTCTGCCCCAAAAATAGAAAGATGTCGTAATGAAGTTTATTGGGATTATTATACAGTATGTTTCAGAATGTTGGAAACGGGAAATACAAAGCTGTTTATTTCAATGAGTATACCGAATTTCGAAATAATTTTAACATCAATAGAAAGCCCTTTTCAACTTGTATACTTTGTATGAAAAATGAAGAAATGGTTTAAGAAAAAATAAGGGAATGTCTTGGGGAAATGTCGTTAAATTTTTAATGGTCGATTAACACAGTTTAATTAAAATAATTGACACGTACATAAGCGACATACAAAGAACACCAAGTGCACCATTTTACTTCACTTCTATACTGTAATGTTTACTTTGATTTCTTTCATGTTTTGATTTTTATCCATCTTGATGTTAATTTTTCAATGATAATGAATTTTCATTTCAGGGACATCTAAGTTTTGTGAGGCCTCCTGAAGTAGATGCGTCAACGCATGACTTATACGAAAGTTGCGTGAACAACCTGCGTGATCCTTCTATCTACGTCATTTTCGATATAAACCAATGTTATCCACGATATTTGATTAAGTACCGTGTCGTGGGTGAATAACAGAATCCTCAGGAAGTCACTAAGATTATTCATGGAGAGCAATATGCTAAATGTGTTTTTTATTGTTCTTGCGCATTGATGTTTATAAATGTATATGTTAACTGAAACCAATGTGCTATTTTGATATATTAATTAATTGCACTGCAATTGGAAAGGTACATTATGTGCGGATATCATTAATTAGAATAAATGGATATGTAATATCCACGATTACTGTTTTTTTACCTGTCTCAACAAGTTATCTTGTCTAACTGCATTTCTTGGATGAAACATCATTGAATTTTGTACCAGAGATTATTTACTTTTGTTTATACGAAGAAACTATGTTATAATTTGATTCAAGACTTTGGAGTGTTGTAGGGGGGTTGGTGAATGGTAAATTGATATGCAGATAAGTAAAGCACATTGAAAATTGATTTGCACAAGAATTCCTTTTTTCCTTCAGAGATTGGTGCTTGTCAATCGTCAAAATAATGGAATTTATATCGAACACCTCAATTTTACGAACCTCACTCTTCTTCTCACATCATAGAAACCAATTGCTCATTGTAATGAAAACTATCTTTCGTTTCCCTTTGTAGAGTTTATTACAAATTAACTTTTTATGAATTTTATATCTGCTTATACCGTTAGATTTATACTTTTATATTTTTTTGTATAGTGGAACTTTTATGATTGGGTGGTAAATTTCATTGGTTATGTTGTGCATAACATTACCGATAGTACAGTTTTGTATATGACAAACTACTGGAAAGGAATTTTCAAACAACTTGGCAAGGGCTGTTTCCTCTTGCCGAAAAGAGATTAACGTTTCCCATCATTGAAAGACTTCATTGTTATTAAATCAGGGACTTTTCTCTGTGGCCCTTTTTCAATATAATAAAGAGTTCATATGAGTTCTCATATTTAGGATTTCGTGAGTTAAGGTGAAGATCGTATTAAGATTTGACGGTTGTTATTTTTTGAATAACATCAAACTTTAGTTCTATTCAAATGTCTATCCAATTTTTAAACAATGCGGATCCAGGCAACATCTGGTGTTCCACCAGTAATTGTCACAAACAACAGTAAATGTCGAAACGTCGCCAGTAAATGTCGCAAATAAAAAAAATCATTTTGATTCTCGAACGTTACAATACAGTAAATGTCGCGCAGAATTTCAAAATCAACAGGAAATGTCGCTTTTTTTATCGTTTCAAAATTCAGAGAACATTTCATTTTTAAGAACATTTACCATCGAATAGACCTTCAACTTTAAAACACATTTTGTATGTATGCGAAATGTTCACCAGACAAAGCTAGAATAAGATAAAAACTATTTTGAGATTACAGTTGAGTTTTGTTTGTATTCTTTGCGTATTTAAGGAAGACTTTTCTCTAACCTCTTTTCTATTTTCATTCTTTCCGTGAGTTACCTGGATTATGATATATGCTGTAGAAAACTGAGACAGTTGTTGTAACGATTACTGACATCGTTGATAAGTGAATGTGGTGAATTGATAATATCTTTGCTACATTTACTGTTGATCGTCGATTTTGTTGCGACATTTGCTGTTGCGACATTTACTGTTGATTTGCGAGATTTACTGTTGATTGCGACTTATCTGTTGATTGTGAAATTTGCCAACCTCCACCTCGCCTTATTCTCCTTTATGTAATAACCGACAATTTCAAACAAGTTTAACAAGTTTATCTGTAAAAGACTAAACAGACTATCCGTATTAGGACTTCGAAAAAGCTTCTTTTTTTTTTCAAAAAATCGTGACTAAATTCGTTGTTTCGTTTTTCCGTTATGATAAAAATCGCATTTTCGTTCTGCAAGGTTTGTTTCAGTATCTTAAGAACTAAAAGCGTTTTCAAGTAGTGTTCACTAGTAGAAACCTCATCACAAGGGCTTCTTGCCCTTTCGATATACGGATATGGTGCCATCCGTATATCGAAAAGGCAAAAAGCCCTGGGGACGAGGTTGCACTAGTAAAAACTAGTAGAAAGGAATACAGTGTGTCGTGTTGTAAGTATCGGGATCAAGACCACTTGACAACCTCTTAATTATGTTAACGAACATTGCTTACACTTTTGTAATTGTCGGCGAATATAGTTATCAAACCAACAAATTAAAACCTATTGTTTTGCTCTTTGTTCTCCGATAAAAAAGAGAAGTTACTGTCTACAGTGTTTCTGATGAGAAGATAATTCTAAGAAAAGCTTATGTTTCTGCCGAATCAGTTGATGATTATGAAGATATACTAAAGTTTGTATTTACCCAGGTACTAAATTTCGATTTTACTAAATTTGCATCCGCAAAAATTAATTCCGCAAAATCCTTTTTGAGGTCGTCATCCGCGAAAATCTTCCCCGCAAAATATGGAATTTTTAGGTCATTTATTTGCAAAGATATATTGCGCAAACAATTTCTTCCTTAAGGTACCATTTATATATGTCAAAGCACCACGATTTTTGGCATTTAGGATTAAGCAGTAAAGTGGTGATATTATTCGCTGCAATGATTATCTCTGTTAAATAAATGGCAACTTATCCAGAGAACTTTAGTTCGCTCAAATGCTTTCCAGAAGTATCATACGGGGAACAATGGACCTTCCTTATACCGCTTAAATTTAAATTTTGAAAATTCAAATTTGTATGCAACCACAAGAAATTACATCACAGATTGAAAAAAAGAAACTACATCTAACTACCAGCCTTTTGTTAGTCAGATTGTGCTTCAGGTGAATTTGATGTGTATGTAAGGGATTCACCACGAACCGATGATCGAGCAGAATGATTTATGAGTTGAAATGTCTTGTTTCTCATGATACAGAAGGCGATCTGGATCTTTCAAAGATGGTATACACGATGTAAATCCACGAGTATGAAGAAAGTTAAGTTCTTTTATAGTAAATGTTCCATGTTAGATTACTCTTTGTGGCTTGAGGATCGTTCATAGTTCTTAGCTAAGACCAGCTTTAATGTCCATATTAACGAACATTTCTACGGCTTACAATTTTTCTATGAAACATCAACGTTAGAACTTTTCAAGAGTACTTTAAAGTCAGGGAAAAGTTGGGGAATTTTTAAATTTGGGTATATCAACAATAAGGGTGTTTTGTAAGTGACCAGGGAGGTTTTTTATACAGGCTGCTTCAGTTGCAAACTATAGAAGATCACGTTTTGAGATGTTAGCCTAAAACTCAGGGTCCCTTGCCTTTTCGATGTATACGGCACAAAAGGCGACAGACCCTTGATTGAGATTGGGTCTTATTAGCTAATTAAGTTGACATTTTGTGAAACACGTCTTTGTTCGAAATACACTTGATCAATACCCAGAGAAAATCTGACAGTTAGATTTATCCTGTGACGCTTGAGAAACGTTTAAATGTGAATTAACTATGGGTCTAAGCAGTATTATGATTAAGAACAGAGATAGGAAAGTGCGGATGTTGGCCCAAAATCATATGATTTCGGGAATTTCCCTACTATCATCTTTGTTTTCATAACGCGATACGAGTTATGAAACGTGTTATTTTGATTACGTAAGCAGTTTCTATTATTATAACCACAAATTACTCATAATTGTTTACAATTAAATATCTCATAAAAATGTAGTAAAAAGCAGTTTGTAGTAGTTTCATTTATAACATAAATAAGCTAATAATACTCCCAGCTTTACATGCAAATTCTACTGCTTTACTAAAAACATTAACTCCGTTGTTTTTCAACCATTCTAAAACATCGATGCAACCGTTAAAAAATGCAAATTCTACTCCTTTACTAAAATCGACGACACCGTTGTTTTTCAACCATTCTAAAACGTCGATGCGACCGTTATAACATGCAAATTCTACTCCTTTACTAAAATCGACGACGCCGTTGTTTTTCAACCATTCTAAAACGTTGATGTGTCCGTAATAACACGCATCGCACATTACTTTCTCAAAATTAGTTACACAATTTTTTTCTTTCAACTGTGTTAATATATCAGTATACCCATTACCACACGCTTGTTTTATAATATTCTCGTAATATTTATTATTTCTATGTATCGATGATAGGTTACTTAGTATTTTTTCGTCTATCTCTATTATCTTATTGGAATCTATCGCGTCGTTAAATTCTATTAATTGTTTACAATGTCTTTTGATTTGTCGAGGTATATCTAACGAATCGATTTTAGTTTTCGAATCTATCGATTTTACAACGTAATCGAGAGCTATAGTATATAACATGCTTGTCATTTTATTTTGATCTGTCAATATCCATAGGTATTATATATTACTGTGTATAATTCCTTTATACTGATTTATTCAACTTGTTTTGTTTTGTTTTTGTTTGTTTGTTTTTTTTGTTTTTTTACCTCTTACCTCTTACCTCTTACCTCTTTGTTATCTTATACATACCTATAATGTCCTCTGGCATATGTAGCAATACCATCTTTTGCAATAATTCTTTTGTCATCATCCGCATTGAGAGCGAGTTTGTTTGTTTTTATAGTGTGAACATCATGCTTAATCGATTGAAAGGTCATCTGTTCTCTATAAACATTCTTACCATCGAACAAGCATCTCTTGTAATCATCAAACCCCATGGTCTTCTTTACTACGCACTTCTTGACTCCCTTGCACTTCTTGTCTTCTTTTCCATCCAGCTGTTTATATGCATAGGTCTTCGCTCTTAGAGCAACAAACTCTGTCATTATCTTACCACCCAACTCATCTTTCATTAGACCAATGACTTTCTTATTCAAACCTATAGGTAAAGGTCTGTTATCTTTCTCATCGTACGCTGAAGTGTCGAATCTCAAAGCTACATCATCAGCAATATCTTTGTAGAAGTCGTCGGTTTTGATGTGATAGACAAAGCTGTCTGTATCCATATAGCAGAGCTTTAGATTGTCACCATATTTTGGTTTCATATAATCATAGTGAAACTCATACATAATCGTCTTTGACAAATCAAGAACTGTAGGTCCCAGATAGATCGGCTTGTTCAACACGAGTTTGATCTTTTGCATTTCAGCAGCCATCAAATGTTCGCTGAAACAGATACTACCCTTGAAATTAGGTTTCATCACCAGCTTCTCATATTGTTCTTTCTTGGTAGCCAAGCGTATGTCTTTATGTTTACGTTGATTCTCCATAGTTTTACCAAAGACTGAATTGTTCATGAGCTTGAAAAAGTCCTTTTCAAAGTCATTCTTTGATTTAGTACGCAAATTGGTGTTGAAATCGATGTACGGCTTCAACCATGCGCTTTGTCTAAATCTCAGTACTCTATGTACCTTCTCAAGAACAAGACCATGCTTCAGCGCTTGATCAAGTGCACGGATATGAATAATATAGTTCTTCTTGTCTGAAAGACATGGAGTTAGCTTTTCTACACCATTGATCTTCTTTCGCTCAGGCATAAATGGAAGATCGTTATGTGAATCATGAAGCTCCTGAGGATAGTTCACATCAACTTCAAGAAGATAACCATATTTACCGTCTTTCTCAGCCAACTTTGAAATGAAATCGGTGGTAAATTTATTAGCATCTACCCACTTGAAATTTCCTGTCGGTAGCTTCTGAATCATAGCCCATCCATATAGATTATTTGCATCAAGATATTGGAGATAGCTACTTTCTTCAGTCTTCTTATATTTAGCATCCATATACTTGTTATTAGCTTTAGCATGTCTATGAACAGCCTGACAGAGACCTCCTCTAATACCTTGCTCTACGAAGAGAAACATATCCATATCTGATAATAGATCCAGCTCAACCTCTGTCTTTTTCAAACAGGCTTGCCAAGCTAGTCCTGGAGCAGTGTAAAAATGTGCAGGATCCAGTTTATAGTTTGTTATACATGTTTCCCTAAAAGTCTCAAAAACATCAGCAAGCAATAGAACGTCTGTCTTGAGATAGAGATCATGATACGCACCCATATTTTTATTTTTCATGTGTTTCCACACCTTCTGTGCATGCGTATAATCAGCATCACTGATACCTTTCATGTTCAACTTGCTGTAAAAAGCATCTTTTGGTGGGAGCTTAGTTTCATTAAACTTATCAAAAGAATCAATGTATTCATAAGGATAAACTCCTTTTCTTCTCAATAGTTTGAATTGCTCATCACCCTTGAAGAATTTTCGAAGGTTTTTACACTGATCGTCAGATAGATTGTTTACCAAGTTATCCAGACTACTAGCCATGAAACGCACGCTATCGATGAATCTCAACTGTATCTTTTGAACCCTAGTCACCCCATTTTTATCAATGTATTCACCAACCTTAACATCCAATGAGAAAGAGATATATTTTTCTTTGTTTTCAGCGATGACGGCAATCCCTTCATCTCCATACTGTTTGGCTAGTTCTTTGATAAATAGATGAGCATCATATCCGCTCAGATTGTGAAAGACGATCGGGATGTATTTAGGCACTTTGTAACGGAGATTACAAGACTGATGTGCAGCTCCACGAAATTTACCAGTAAAATGACAGTGATCCCTAACCTTAATATTATCTTTTTCAAATTCTTTCATACATATGTGGCACTTATCAGAATCGGTAAATCCTTGTTCCTCTTCATATGTGAGGTCTCGCATTCTCTGTTTAGGAAACATATTGTATAGCCTTTTCACTTCACCTACCGCATGATCTACAAAACGTAAAACACAGTCTTCACCTCGATAAAGCGTTAGAGGGTCTGAAACTTCACCATGAGCAAATTTGCTATAACAACAGAAGCCTGTGGGGATATGTATACCAACCTTTTTAGTGGATGATCCAATAACGCTACGCGGTTCTTTACAAACCTCTTTTGACAAAGCTTCGAAATCAGCATACATTATGAAAGGAGCTTTGAGCTGGTACTGACCATCATGAAATTTAACGGTGCTACCCTCCTTTGGCATCTCAATCTTCGCAACATCACTATTTTTACAATATTCAAAGTGTTCATCTCGTGTTTTCTCACTTGAGAATCCATTGAGACAATTCAAGCAATAATGTTCTTTATTTTTGTGATTCGAGTTGACCTTGCTCAAGACACCACTCAAGTTCTTTACAGCTATATAATGTCTCTTTTCCTCTTCACATAGTAAAAACAAAACAACCGTTTCTTTGCGATCAAGATGCTTCGACTTACGACACATATAGATATCTTCTGCCACATTTTTTGTTAAAACATGCACAGCGATATCAGGGTTCCTCCTCTCAAACAAATCTATTTTATTTAGCGCCATTGGAAACGATAAACCCTCCCAATTATATTTATCAATGTGTTTCTTGAGATTCATTATCCTTTGTGGATTTTTCTCAATCTTATCATGATTGAGAGCTGCGATAACAGCCCATTTGAAACACTCTTCATCATCTTCGTTATGTGGATTGATCACTGATTTCTTACCACTGAAATTCTTATAAGGC